>JAEANM010008262.1:645-17129 GCA_017656035.1 Myanophis thanlyinensis | reverse complement strand
TCGTTCTCTCTCTCTCTCTCTCGTTCTCTCTCTCTTGTTCTCTCTCCGCTGAAAGAAAACAAGCTTGAGACCCATCAAACAGCAGCGGCAGTCAAGATTTTTCTTTTTAAAAAGCAATTAAATATTGATAGGCCAAATCTTCCCTTCTTCGCTAAAAGCCAATTTACACCAGACACTCATCAACCGTCTCCTCCTCCTTCTCAAGCTCTACGCTTCAACCCAACCGCTCTTTGTTTTCCAGCCGTTTGCAGCTTTTCAAAAGATGTTGATGAAACTGGCGCCAAACTCTTTTTTTTTTTTTAAGAGATCTGAAATGGCTCTTTTTGGAGTTTTGAAAATCACTCTGGGTGGAGAGGGGATGTGACAATTAGATCTTAAATTTCCACCGAAATGAGGCTGTGGACTCCATTCCCCAGTAGGGTAGTAGGAGCAGAAAGAGACTTGACGCGTGATGTGACAGTTTGAATGGCAACGATGGACCCAGGCAGGCCATCGATGCTGTCTTTGGGCTGACTTTGGCCACCATTGGCCGTGCTTTTAGTGGCCAGAAGCTGACCCTTCTACCTGGGTTAGCCAGGGGTGGAGCTTAAGAGAAGTCCCACCTCCTCAGCAAAGACTCCTCCAAGGCAGGGCGTGCATAGGCGACATTTCTGCAATGAGGAGTATTAAATAAAGCCAACATGGAACTGTTGGCTTCTCCAAGTGATGGTTGAAAGGAATAAGCGACTGGATCTGCAACTACCCACTGCCCAATTGAATACCCCCTGCCCAGGCATTTTCTGATCTCCCAGACCTGGATGGGATATAAAAAAAGTACCAGAATCACAGGCCACCTTTAAAAAATGCAGAAATGGCTCCCCTGTGACGCCCCATCTCAAGAAGCCCCCCTCTCCTCCTTTATCCCCCCCCCCATCATAGTCCTTGTAGTGCAGCCTTCGCTGTTCCCACTTGGCCAAGAAGCCACCACTGGCAAACCAGAGCGACGGCCTGCCAGGCAGCCCAAGTGGCCGAGCTGTCTGTCTTTCTTGAAGGACAGATCCGAGACAACACAGATTAAAAGGTTCACCCACCTACAGCACACAACACCAAATGCAAAGGGCCGCCCCGTCCCCTCTCCCCACCTCTCCCAGAGCAGCGCCTGCCTCTGTGCCCTCCCTCCTTTATCGCCACTGTTCCACGTTCCCGATGTAATCCGCGGTCGCATTTCGGCCATCCTGCTCTCTGCTACGGTCCAGCTTGGCCCGCGAGACCTTCCGCTGCTCCTGCCGTTTCCGGCGGGCTTCCTGGTGCTCCTTCTGCCTCATGAACTGGTACCGCTGGAGGAAAAGGTCTTTTGCATAATCGTAGAGGTCCATGTCTAAAAAATTGAGGTCCTCGATCCGCTGTTGGGTGGCCCCCTCAATGTCAACGCTGGAGGCCCTGGTGCTGTTGTACTGGGTGAAGGGCGAGATGAAGTTCATGTTGAAGGTCTTCTCGAAGAGGTACTGGGTCTTCCGCTGGAATTCCGTCAGGCCGAAGAAGGCCATGCGCTTGAGGTTCTCCTTGGCGCTGTCCAGGAGGACCTTGTTCCGTTGCTCCTCCGGCATGACGGACAGGTTGTAGCAGCCCACCAAGCTCAGGTCTGCCAGCATGCGGACTTGGCGGTTGTTGGCCAGGTTGTAGGGGCAGTCCATGAACTCCTGCAGAGAACAACCCGACCAGTCGTCCCCCGAGTAGCAGCTAGGAAGTTCCTCGGAAGTGGGCGACCGTCCGTCACAGACGTGCAACGAGGCCTTCCAGGTGGCTCCTCTTTGGACATGCCTCCATTCGCTCAGGTAGCGGGAAACCGGGTCCCTCAGGATGGTGATGTAGTAGTAATTCCTGAGGGAGGAAAAGAAGATCAAGTCACCTTTAAGGAGAGAAGGACCCCAAGATAAGCAATCACAATCGGGAAGGTTGAGGCCTATCCCTGCCCAATTCAAATCCACTGAATTCATTTACAGGGAGTTCTCGACGTACAAAACTTCATTTAGCGACCGTTCAAAAAAAGTGACTTATGACCGCTTTGCACACTTAACCATGGTTTCAGCATTCCCATCGGGATTCAAAATTGGAAGCCGTCTCAGATTTACGACGGTCTCCGTGTCCTGGAGTCACACGATCCCCTTTTGTGACCTTTGGACAAGCCCAGTCAACGGAGAAGCTCAAGATCACTTAACGACCATGTCACTAAGTTAAGACCCAAAGTGATCCGCTTAACAAACTTTGGCAAGAATGGGGCCAAACTCACTTCACAACCGTCTCGCTTAGCAAGAGAAATTTTGGTCGTAAGTCAAGGGCTACCTGTATTTAGCAGTTCCCGGTCGAGCTACTGAATGGGCAGAAAAAGGAGACGCTGAAGGAACTGCTACCGAAGATGTCAGACCAACTGAGGCCCAAAGAACGATCACAAAAACAGAACTGCAAAACACACAGAAAAATTAAAATTCTTCTTTCATTTCAACTCCCCTTGCTTGCTATCTCTAGCATATGCCACAAGAGGTCGCTGTTCCACGCAAAGAAAAGAAAAACTCGGAGCCACCATTCTTCTTTTAACAGAAGAAAATAGCGAAAAGTGAACTTTCTCATTAAAGTCTGGAGCAAAAAGCTCCCCTAAAAGAGAAAAGAAACTGAAACGCACCAAGCCTTGCATGATGGGCCCAAAACAGATCACTGTACGAAGAACTGCAAATCAGATCCCCAGTGAGTCAAGCTGGTTTGATTTCCCCCTCTAGGGACTGAAAATCTGCAGGGAGTAGCGCTTTTCTTTTGACTGAAGAGATTTTAAGAGTTTCTTTCCAAATCAAGCAGGGCTGAAGCAGAAAGAAAAAGGGATAGAAATTGCATTAAGCCATCTACTCTTCGCGCTATCTGCAAAATGGCACCTACCCAAGGGGGCACCTTCTCAGCCCAGCGGTCTAGGAAACACAAAAACGCACCATCCAATGCCCCAGCACACCAACGACACAATATGCATCACTGCGTCATAGGTAGAAGGAAGCCTCTTCCGATTTCTGGAGCAGCAGAAGCCCTCTTGGATATGGCCCCTAAGCCACGATTGCAACCTGGGTGTGTTCGATGATGGATAGACAGGTAGTCCTCGACGTACGACCACCATTGGTCCCCAAATTTCTGTTGCTAAACGAGACAGTTGTTAAATGAGTTTTGCCCCATGTTATGACCTTCTTTGCCACCGTTGTTAAACGAATCCCTGACGTTGCTCAGTTAGTAACGCTGCACTTAGGTGAACTCCATTTGACTTTCCTTACCAGAAGGTTTCAAAAGTTAATCACATCACCCCGGGGACTCTGCAACCGTCAGAAATACATGCCAGTTGCCAAGCCTCTGATATTGATCGCATGACAGCAGGGATGCTGCAATGGTCGTAAGTGTGAAAAACGGTCGCAAGCCCCTTCTCTCCGTGCCATTGTAATATTGAGCAGTCTTCTAAAGGCTGCGAAGTCGAGAACAACCTGTATTCTTCGAGGCCTGCTTGAAGATTTCCTCGAGGAAGGAACAAATTAGTCGAAACACCCAACTCCATCAATAAAGACGTGCCAAGCTGTTCGACAGGCAGCGCTCCCCAGATCCCAGCCCCAAACCCTTTATCTAGAGACAGGAGAAGGCGGCAGCTGCAAGGGAAGAACAACGATGATGAGAGACCGCTTTTCCCTTTTCCCCGAGAGGCATGGAAGCCGCATCTGCGGAGCCCAGAACATTCCAGCAAAATTGCTGCCTTCATTCGGGCACCGCAGGCGGCTGAGCCCGGCGAGAACGGCAGCCGCAGCCGGCTTTCCCAACCAAGACTTTTCATGTCAGTGCAGGAAAACGCTGGGCCCAAAGCGGAGATTGCATGCACCCGACGCCTGCAGATGGAAGGATAGCGGGACCGCCGGGAATCGGCTGAACGCAGAGAAATGCCAGGGGCCGGGAATGAACTCGGCGGATGGCTTTAGAAGAAAATGCCAAGCTGCCAGGTTTATTTTTTTCCTAGGTGTCTTTTTTTTTTTTTTTAACTTTTTCTAATCAGCAATTTTAAGACGTGTTCAAGGACATTTCATGGTAGGAGAAAGGATGCCGTGGACACACTTCTGTTTCTTCCACTTTTGCCCAACCCGCAAGATCCGTTGGGCCTCCTGAAAGCAGGACAAGAAGCAACGGATGGAAATTCATCTCAAGGAGAGAAGCAACCTGGAATTAAAGAGAAATTCCTGACAATTAATCAGTGGAACGACTTGCCTCCAGAAATTGTGAACGCTCCAAACACTGGAAGTTTTTAAAGAAGGGACTGGATAACCATGTTGTCTGAAACGGTAGAGTGTTTCCTACCTGAGCAGGGGGTTGGACTAGAAGACCTCCAAGGTCCCTTCCAACTCTGTTATTCTGTATTCAACCATTCCCATCCTCCTCGGCCAGTGTGGGCAACAATTGTGGTGGATGATGGGAGATTGACAATGGCCCTAATCATCCGGAGGGCATCATTGGGCGGAAACCGTCTGCAGAAAACGCCATTTCCCTCCTCCGTTTTTTCGTCTTAGAAAGTTTTTCAGAGATTTGATTAAAGGAAGGAATGAAAGAAGCAGAGCTCAGTGTGCTTAAACGGGGATATGAGAGCAAATTCAAAGCGGGAGATCGTGTTTTATGGAAAAACGCACGTTGCTATTTTAAGATCTTACAATGCAGCAATGTTCCTCCTCTCCTGTTTAAATTTTTAAAAGGGGGGGAGGGAATGAAGAAAGGGAAAAATTAATATCTAAGCACATCCCAAGAATGCTAAGTGTTCCAAAGTTAATTACAGGTGAGAGCGCCGGGCTTTTTAATAATAAAATTGTGCTTTTCCACCGGCAGCAAAACTATCCCACCGCTGTCCTTGTCCGCTGAGCCCATTTAAGCATCCCGGCGCTGCATTTTTACACAAAAGGCCATTATTTTTTTTTCCAATCAGGAAACATCCTCCACGCTTTAGGTACAGATACAGATTAACAGAGTTGGAAGGGACCTTGTAGGGCATCTAGTCCAACCCGCCCCTCTCCAGCTCAAGCTTGATTTATCTGTGGTTGGTCGACTCTGGGTGGAGACGGCCACAGGGGCGGAGCCACAGTGTTCAGCCCCTCCCATTTGGACCACAAATTCATGCATGGGGAGGGGGGGACGCAGTCCCATCATAGCTCCCCCTCGCAATAAAGTCCGTGCCTGGTGGATGCATACGGTCTTCGCAAGCAAGGGAAAAGGAGGAGGGCCCCGAGGGAACGGGCAGACCAAAAACCTGCAAACCCCACAGATTGCAACCTTGAAGGCCGTTCTAGGAAACACAGCTCATCCTCGACTTACAACTGTTCATTTAGTGACCGTTCAAAGTTACAGCGGCACTGAAAACCGTGACGTACAATTGTTTTTCACACTTACAACCATTGCCGTATTTGCATGGCAAAATTCAGAGGCTTGGCAATTGATTCACATTTACGATGGTCGCAGTGTCCTGCGGTCACATGATCTGCATTTGCAACCTTCTGACGAGCCAAGTCGACGGAGAAGCTGGATTCGCTTAACAACCGTGTGATTCATTTAATAAATGCAGTGATTCACTTAACAACTGTTTAACAAATGGGGCAAAGTTCCCTTAGCAAACGTTTCATGTAGCGCCAGGGGCTCAATTGTGGTCGTAAGAAGAGGACTATCGGCATCATTACAAAAAAACCAAATCCTTTGATGAGAATGCTGGTCTTGAACCTTCTGGTCTGAGAAAGGAGGACCTGTTTTATGGAGGTCGTCTTCGAGTTACGACCATCCATTCAACGGTTGTTTGAGGTTAGGACAGTGCTGGATGAAGGGATTTAGGCTCAGTCCTCATGGATGGCTGGGGAATTCTGGGAATTGAAGTCCACCGTCCTTAAAGTTGCCACGGTTGGACACTCCTGGTTCAGACCCCGAGCAGGGGCTCAGAGACGTTGCCAACAAGCCACTCAACTCACAAATAACAGACCCTTCCCAAAGGCCCAAAACATCCACCCAAACTTCACCATTCCCAGCACGGGGACTCCAGTTGAGCTCTGCAAAAGTTTCTCTGCTCCCACCAGCAGAAAACGCAGACCCTGAGACCCCCTTGCAAGGAACACAATCAGAGAAGAAGATCTGGCCGTCGTAATTAATGTATTAAATATCTTCTCAGCATCATGGCAAAAATAATAATAATGGACAGAGCGATCAAGCAGTGCCAGCCCCAAAGTAATTTTAATTGAAGCTTCCACTGATTTCATTTAGTGCATCTCAGGTTGGTGACGCGGGAGTTGGGTCTCCATTGAAGAAAAAGAAATATACGTTGCCGTAGCCCACCAAATGGCCCCCTGCTCCTAGCGGAAGGGGATTCTCCTTTAATTGAATTGGAAAAAGCAACCCATTTTAGCTAAAGAAACTTAATCAGTGCCGTAAAATTAAAACTGGGCCAGCCAGCAACCACATCCCTGATTAACTCACTCGCAAACCATTTGGCAAGAACTGCAGAGGCTTGTAATGATCTAAAGTCCCCGGACTCTCTCCAGAGAGGAAATGGGGATCTAAGAACCGACAATTAAAATATTTTATACGTGGTTTTTCCTGCCTGGCACAAGGGCCCCTCGCTCCCACTGCAGGCACGGTGGCTCAGTCTTTGCCAGAAGAATTGGTCTATTTTTTTCCCCACTGAAGCTACAAGTTTTTGGGGAGCCTTTAGCTAGCCAGCCCCCCCCCCAAAAGGCCATAGTTTATTTTTGCATGCTGGAGACCTCTATTTTTCCTCTAGTCCTCCCTATTTTAGGGAATGGGGGGGGTTTCTAGCCCACCAGAAGACTAAATCAAAGGGATACTCTGGAAAAAGCCCTACTGGACCAGGGAGGGATCTCTTGAGATCGATTTCTGATTCACAAGATCCTCAAGCCTGCGAGGGGGGGAAGTCAACAGTGGTTGTTGTCACGTCAAAGTTGCCTTTATTAAAAAGAGGATTAATCCCTGAAATGCTCAGTACATTCCATGCGAGGTGATGAAACGCGTCTGTTCCTAACAGATTTGCAACAGAGGTTGGTTTTAGCTTGATCTGATGCCTCCAGAAGTTGTGGGTGACCTATCGCTGGAGGTTTTTAAGAAGAGGCTGGACAGCCATTTGTCTGAACTGGTAGAGGGTCTCCTGTTTTGAGGAGGGGGTCGGACTAGAACCATGATGGCGAACCTAGGGCACGGGGGCCACAGGTGGCACGCAGAGCCGTCTTGCTGGGCACACCAGCTGTCAGCCAACTTACTTCCAGCTGAGCATGCACAGGCAATTGCATATGCATGCATGTGCGATTGCAGAGACCCAGTTGGTCTTCGGGCCTCCGCTGTGCATGTGCATGATTGCAGCAGGAAATCCAGCTGGTCTCTAGAGCTCTCCTGTGCATGCACACACATTTGCTCATGTATGTGTGAGTGCCTGCATGCAAGTGTGGATGGCACGTGTGCAAAGTGTGTACTTTTCGGCACTCGGCAAGTAAAAGGTTTGCCACCACTGGACTGGAAGATCTCCAAGCTCCAACTCTGTTATTCTAGGTTCATCAGGATTTCTGAATGGAGAAGATCTCCTTGGACTCTGCATCTCTTCCAAGTCTAGGATTTGAGGGGGGGGAATGACCCACTTTCCTACTTGTGGGATATTCACTGAAAGGGCCAAAAAAACAGGGAAGGGAGGAAAATGACCTTCAGGTGTCTTTAAAGCAGGAGACGCCTATTTCAAAGGCTCCAGATTGATTCGGCCGTTTTAGTTGCTTCCCAGATCCATATTTCAAACGCAAGCTCTCCGAGGTCACCGATCACAAACTCTTCGCTAGGGAGGAAGCAGAGAGGTGCAAAACCCTTTGCTTACAACTCCACTCCGGATCCTGGGATCATGAAATCGAGACGGTTTGTCTCAATGGGGCAATGAAGACCCTCAAGGCACCTGCCACCCATCCAGCCCCCTTGCAAGACAGAAGGACTTGTTATCTGCCTGGCCACAAGCGCTCCCCCCCCCCCCCATCCGGGAGAGGGATAGAGGGATGGAGGAGGCGGAGGAGGAAGGGAAAAAGAGGGTGGGGGGGAGGGAGGGAGAAGAGGGAAGAGCGAGGAAAGACGAAGGAGGAAGCTGGATGGAAAAATCAAAACAGTTTGCTACTCATTGTTCTACAAAGGAGGCAGAGAAGGGAGGAGGAAATTAAAAGGGCTGACAAATAAACATTCTCCGATGCTGTCAGCCATGTACAAACAAGAAATCCATCAGCTCACAAAACGAGCCCTTCTCTTCCCTTCCCAAGCCGAGAAGGAAGGAAGGTAGCCGTGGCTTCAGCGCCTCTCTTTGCGACGGACGGCTTGCCCCTTCCCTTCAGAAGGAGAGCTGGGACAATGGCCTCCCCCCCCCCCCCCATCTTAATCAGGCTCATCGCAGCTCTGTAAAAACAAATCAATAAATGCTCTTGGCAGGATAAGTTAATTAAGAGCAGCGCACCTCGGCAGCTGTCAGTCTCGCCCTGTTCCAGTGCCTTTCTTCCAGAAAGGGAAGGGAAAGAGGGGAGGGGAGGGGAGGTTTTGCAGGGTCAAATCCTGAAGCTCTGAGCCCATGGGCCGGGCGCTCAGCAGAAGCCAAAAGCTGATCTAAGGTGCCCCATTCAGACAGTCCACGCAGGCAGAAGCATCAGACAAACCACCTCTCAGACCCCAAAGGTAGAAATCTAGCATGTCAAAGTGGATCCGCAGAGCCACATTGGGATGGGCAGCTATAAAAATCAGAGGAGGAAATAAAAACATTTTTTAAAGAGGACCCCTCCCTGACCCACTCATGATCTAGATCAGCGCTTCTCAACCTTGGCCACGTTAAGATGTTTGGACTTCAACTCCCAGAATCCAGCTTTGCTGGCTGGGGAATTCTGGGAGTTGAAGTCCAAACATCTTAACGTGGCCAAGGTTGAGAAACACTGAACTAAGGAATTGGTGGTGTATCTGGATCCAAACAGACCAGGTGATCTTTTGTCCCTACACAGGCTCTGCCTTTCAGGATTCACCTTCAAGATCTTTTTCTTCCAGAACTTTTTCAAGTTCGCTTCACTCAATTTCGCTGCACGCATGTTGTGCGTTGACAATAAAGGATTTCGAAGTTTTCTTTCAGAACCACGATGGGCTCCCTAAAATACCCAGAGGAACCAAATTTCTCAAAGGCCAAACAAACGCAGGAGAGAGAAAACCAGCTGAGCTCCAGGGACAAAGTTTTGCCCCTTAAAGATCCTTCCAAACAAACAGTTAGAAACAGAAGAGTTTTCTCATGCTTTCGATAACCCAGCTGAGACAAAACTAGAAAGAAAAAAAATGGACCCGTCTTCCTCTGAGGAGTAATAGATAGCTGTCGACTGTTTTATCTCGCTCTCTACTCCGAGAGCTTAGCACAAGTTGGACTGGAGAGACCCTTCTGATACCCAGGGCAAGATGATGGTTTCTTTCAACTCGGTTTATTGATTCTCCCCCCACCCAACCCGGTTGGTATTCCACAGCACAATCGCAAACGAGACAAAAGTCGAACACAAGGTGCGGATGCAACTTCAACAGTCTTGCACCAACAAGAAATGGGCGGCAGAAACATGAGGACCATATACACATTTCACTGCATTTCGTACCATTATGACTGTGCATGTGATGAATAACATTTGATTTGATTTGATTTGATTTGATTTGACCAGTGTTGGCCAGCTGAAAACTCAAGACCCAAAGGCTAGTTGCCCAAGCAAGGCCATGCAAGGTTCCTGCAGCTGCATGAAGGCAGAAACAACGCAGCCCACTGACACACTCCCCACATTAATTCCACAACGGCATGTGAAAAACACCCCTTTCCACCTGCACTTCCAAGAGTGGACTTTGGGTGCCCCCCCACAGACAGACAGACATCTGGATCAGAGCTGAAAGCACGATTAATTGACGTGAGTAATTGGCTAATTCATTAATAGCTTCTGGAAAAAAATAAACCACAAAAAGCGGTCAGACCCCAATGGCATTTCTTGGATCGGTCTCTTCAGAGACTGTTCTTTTCCCCCAGCATATATTCACACACAGGCACAGCCAAAATAAATGATTGGTTTGCCTTATTCTGTAAACAGATATATGCACACAATTACAAATGCCTAGCTATAGAGTCTAAATCTGGCAGGGATTTATCTTTGCATGGAGAAAATTTATCTATCAACCATTTGTTTAATTTATAGAATTCCCCGCCAAATAACTCAAAGAGAGCCATTGGCTGAGCCAGTGTTCGAAGAGAATTAAAACAGTTTTATGGAAAAGTCCCTCCACAAATTTGCCAAAGCCACATTTATAAGCAACAGGACGCAGAATGAATAGATGCTGTGTAGCAATGGCTGGAGAAGATCTTTCCCCTCACCACGAATGGTCTTCATCCCAGAGACCTCTGGCAGACAACGGCAGGGATGGTAAAAAGTTGGAACACCAGCATGACTCAATCAATCAATCAATCAATCAATCAGAATAGAGCAGGAAGGGACTTTGGAGGTCTTCTAGCCTAACCCGTTGCTCAATCAGAAGACCATAAATCAATTCAGACAAGTGGGTGTCCAGTCTCTTCTTAAAAACCTCCAGCGATGGAGCACCCACAACTTCTGGTGGCAAGCCGTTCCACGGGTTAATTGTTCTCACTGTTAGGAAGTTTCTCCTCAATTCCAGGTTGTTTCTCTCCTGGATTAATTTCCATTGTTTCTTGTCTTGCTTCCAGGTGCTTTGGAAAATAAGTTGGCCCCCTCCTCTTTGGGGCAGCCCCTCAAATACTGGAAGGCTGCCATCCTGTTCCCCCCCTCCCTAGTCCTTCTTTTCTCTAGGCTAGCCAAACCCAAATCTTACTTAGTAAGGACATGGTGGCAATATGGTCTCATGGACAGCCCTCTTCCCCTGCTCCATCTAGTTTTAGTTTTCTTGGCCATAGTTTGGGAGCGCACAGATCCTGCTAAGGGTTTTTACCCTGCCCTGATCCTCTTAGCAAGGGGAGGCTCCATTCGCATGAACAGAGATACTCTCCAAGATTCCAGTTTTTAATTAAAAGCATGAACAAGAAACCGTCGGGTGCTGCATTCGCCTCTCTGCGTCCTCCTGATTTCCCCCACCCGCCACAACAAAGTGCCCACAGGGCAATATCTGAAATTAAAAAGGGCAGAGCGGCTTTCTTTGAAAAGTGTCTGCTCACAGAAAAAAAATACTGATTCAAAAGGCAGCTGAGAAGCTACAAAACATCTTGCCCAGGTTTTCTTTCTTTCTTTCTTTCTGCAACTGGTCATTCCTATGTTTACATGTTGCTTTTTATTTTGGGGCAAAACCCCCTGCAGTCTGTATGGCAAACAGTTGGTTCATTGCAATGACTCACCAACTCTCTGTCCACCCATAATTTTCATTTTTGACTGAAGATATTACTTGGATGAGTAACGAAACGTCTGTGTTTTAATAAACTTTGGTCCAGTTGCCATGATTTAACCTTTGTACATACTGGCCATGCCTACCATGACCACCCTACATTGGGCATTTGCAAGCTCTTCTTCCATGCCAACCTTTCAGTGGAACCACCAACCACGTGTCCTCACGACGTCTCCAGAAGATCCATCTTCCAGGCGAAGATCTTTTCATGAAGAAACTCCCGTCCAAGATCTTCCTGTGTTATAAGGGATCCATCATCATCTCAAGCAAAGGATCCCAGTTTGCAAATCACAACTTGTTCAGCCTAAAATATCCGGTGAGTCACCTGGGAGGGCTTCCTTCCAACCTTCCTTGGCCCCTGCTTGTCAGGTGCCACTCCTGGCTTGGCCTAGCCTAGGTTCGTGACCAGAGGAAATCAGCTCCAGAAATTATGTTCCTCATAAATTTTCTCCACAAGGACAGTGGATTTGGAAAGCATCTTTCTTCCCTCCAATCCATATTTATAGGCCCTGGAATATATTTGACCTCCTGGGTTTATTTATTGCAACAAAGACCAATAAAACAGGAAAATGCATCATCCGGATGCACAGGAAATACAGCAACCCAGAGCAAATTTGCATTACCTTGAAGCTGTATTTCTTTGTCAGTTGCTGCTCCTGGCGAGCCTCTCCTTCCCAGCCACAAGGTTTCTTTATTTCTGCCAGGCCAAGGAGGATGACCAACACAGCTGAGGTTAGAACTCAACTCGGTTTTTCATTTAATTACAAAACCATGTTGAGACTCTGAAGAAACACCGGTTCAGCCAAGCCGAAGTCCCCTTCCTCCCTTTAATCTAACCTACGAGAGTCGTTCTGCCTTGTAGAAGCATTTTTGTTCAGTTCTTGGTTCTTTTTATGACTGCCCAACAGGAGTTTGGCAAGGACCAAACCATCATCGTCTTCTCCTGGCCCCTTTGTTGATTCCCAACAAAAGGAATCCATTTCAAAAGAGGCATCAATGCTCAAGTCCAAATAAATTTCCAGCCTTCACAAGAAGGCTCTGCAAACTTGTATGACAGATTGCAGGGTGGTGGTAGTGGTGTCAAATATGATGTTTAATTCCACAGAAGAAATAAATACATTTGGAGTAATCCTACTGGTTTATTTAATTTCGAATTCTTCATTTTATCAAACTGATATTTGATCTATCGTTGGTCTTCCCTGGCTCTGGAGCTCTGCTGGGTCAGGCCTGGTTATTCCTTGGATGGACGATCCAACTGTGAGGCTCCGTTAATCCCTTTAAATGGTTCCTACATATATTAGGAGCGAGAAAGTCATGCTGAAAAGATGTCGCAGCAAAAGCCCCCAACCCCAAAATTATTTATGCACGTCTGCAACCTGCTCAAGCATTTAAATAGATGTTCAGCTCATTGGATGTTAAATCAATCTGTTTCTTAAACGAAAGGGTGGGTGGGTTGCTTTGCTTCAAGGTTCTCAGTTGCCACCCCCCTCCCTCCCCCTTTTAAAACACCCCAGCCTTCCTTTCTCTTTTGCTGATTTGGCTTGGTGCTGAAACGGACCATCTGTGTTTCCCAAAATAGGAAACCAGAAGGAAGCGAAGTCATCTGGATCAAGGAGAGACAGCTGTGTGTCTCTGCAGGTTCCGGAGATTTTCAGCTGGCTAAAGTTGCCCCCCCCCCCAGGGCTGATTTTTCTCACAACCAAGAATCCCTGAACATGATCTGTTAACAGCCACCGTGGCTTGAACATTATGGTTTACGGTGGCCTTCTCCAACTTGGAAGAGGTTAGGAGTAAAAGGAAACCTGGCTGCCAAAGAATGCAATTGGCTGGAGACCATCCAAGCTGATGGACCAACCCAAGTGTAGAACAACTCAGAGAAGTAGTGCAAGATCAGAAGATGTGGAGAGATCTGGACAAAGAATCGCCAAGACTCAGACATGACTAAATGGATAACATCATCATCATCTTCCTGTACCTGGAGCTGTCTTTCCTAACCCAAAGTCCACAGATGTGTAGACATCAAACCCCAGAATCCCCAACCAGCCCTGATCCTAGGATTCCAAAAGCTGTCCAAACTTTGGAGGCATCTGACAAGGGAACATTTGCTCAGGGCTTAGAGCAGCATTTCTCAACCTGGGACCCATGGAGACGGGTGGACTTTGTACGAGCTAAGCTGGCTGGAGAATTCCAGGAGTTGAAGTCCACCCCTCTTCAAGAGACCACGGTTGAGAATCGCTGACTTAAGAGGCTGCAAACCCAACTGCTTGATATTTTATTCAGGAAGATGAGAGTGAGAGAATGACCTACTAACCTTCATCGGATTGTAGGTCAGGCTAATTTTTCCACTCTGGACACACAGAAATCCCATTGTGTTCAGGACAGGAACGATTGATTTTCCGTCACTAAAGCTAATCAAAAATGTCCTTGAAGGGCTCTTCTGCAGTTTAAGGAGACATCGCAGCCCCAGCCTGGGTTGGCGTGGAAACTTGAAACTGTGAAAACCTCTACAGAACGGAATCCATCAAAGCCCGCTATGGTGAGTGCGCATGGTGATGTCAGAAGGCATCTTTCGCCTATTGTCCTTCCTGGTCCCCTGCCTCAACTCCCCTCCCCTCCCACAGGAGATCTGATGCTCCTGCGTTGATAGCTGAGCATCAGACTTGGTTTCCTGGCCTGTGGGTGAAGGGACTGAATGCCCCAGACAATGCCTGGCAGACTTAAGAGTTAAACCAAAGGAAGGAAAAATGAGTTCCCAGTGCCGAACAATTAGCCCAGCGGTTAATTATGCAAGTTGCCTGAAATAATGCTGGGCCCCTGGGATGGCTTCTACTGCCATTGTTTGGTTTGTGTACCAGGAAGAGATATTCCAGGCAGCTGCATAAATCTTTCAAGTAGGTATTGATAGGGCTTGAATGGTGAGTTGTTATTATGCAAATGGATCGTTATGAATAAGGAGGGATAATCGTAGTTTGGTGCCTCTTAAGAAGATTCATGCAGCCGGCAACAACAAAGTATAGCAGTTCTTCCTTCCTTCCTCCCTCTGTGATGTTAAGAGCTCAATCTGGCAATCCCTGGAGCTCCATGTGGCCAAACACAACAGGGACGAGGATTGGAGGTCCATCTTCCTAGCATAATGAAGACATTCAAGTTGATTGAGGCCACAAAAACCACAAAAGAGATTCCCGCTAGCATCTCCCTTCCTCTGGGGGAAAGCTCATTATTAAGCCAGCTTCATGGGACATCAGACACGTTTGTTGACTGCAGTAAGAGCCCACCCAAGGTCCTATGGAATCTCCAGCACACCAACAACCTTCTGCATCTAAAACAGCAACCACATCCAACTTATCTAACCCTGCATCTTGCCAGTTGGGTCCCTGGAGGCACCTGGCTGACTTCAGCAGAAGCAGAATACGGATGCGGTTAGACCTTCTCTAGTCTTCTCTGACTCCGGGCTCCCTCATTTTTCCCTAACTCAGGAGGAGAAGTGTAATGTTTGCCCTGCTCCTGAGGCTAACTTGCCTACTTAAGGATTCTTCTTCCACTACATTTGTCAAAGCATGGGGGCCTTCCTTCACTCCGATGCCCATGGGCCAAGGCCCAGTGGACGCCAAACAGCTGCGGGCATGCATTTCTAAAGAACAGTCAAGCACAGCGGGCATCTTTGGTGAGCTAAAAAAGCCAAGCTTGTACTTATTACCTTCTTCCTCCTACCCCCCCCCCCCCCTCCAGCTTGTTTCCAGATTCCAGGCATATTTTCTTACCAGGTAATGATTTCTGGCATCCTGTCGTCAAGCCCTCAACATAGCTGTGCTCTCACCTTCTCCTTGTTTAGATAGGAGCCCTTAAATCTCTCCAGACTCTGCTCAGAAACAGGGCAAGAATAATAGTCCCTGAGCTACAGATTGGGTTCATATATCACAGGGCTAAGCCATAATGGGGTTGCTTCGTTGTGGCTTAAGAGTGATGGGTAAACAACATAGTCATGGGCGTGTGGAGCTGATGGCTTTGTAACGGTGTGAAGCCAGCTACGGTAGCCGCCTCAGCATCCTGTGGCTCAGTGCATTTGGCTAAACTGCCTAACTACAGCTAGAAGGGAATGCCATAATCACGGCTTAGGCTACTCCAGCAGTGGCATGAAATACGGCTAATGTGAAATACAATATTCGCTCTAAACGTGGTGGAATCCAAACCCTGACTGACACTCACACTACTTAGTGCTGCTGCTAACAGAACCAGGATCATTCACAACAAAAGCCAACCGGAAAAATCCAGGGTGAGAGATGAGGCTGGTTCTTGTGCAATTGATGTAATGAGGACGTAGCCAAGACCATTTCCTATTCTCTTCAACCTGCAGCAAAATGCAGAATTGCTGGGAAGACAAAACACAAAAACCTGGAATAAAACCACCACTCGGCTCCAAATTCAGTACCATTTTTAGTTCTTTTGTTCTCCAGCGATAATACCGTTGAATTGCTATTTCTGCCTGGTATCCAATACTTGGCTGGAGACTTCAATATATTCTCTGCTGATTTATTAGAGCTCAGCAAGGCGGATAATTTCCAAGCGTCTCACCATTCCAATGTTATCCAAAGCAAACATCATAACAATAGTAATAATATCAAACGTCAAACTCCGCAGTTTGCGGAGAATGAAGGATGTAGGAAGAGCAGCACCGGAGAGCAGAGAAAGGGTCTCTCTCTCTCTGTAGGTGATGCTGTGAATTGTGGAGGATGCTTAATGCTTCAGTCTATCTTGATCAAAGGACTGTCTTGCTTCACAGAAGAAATTACTGAATTATCCACCGTCATCACAGATGGCAGTTACTCATTCCTGCAAGTACGGCCTCAAATGATGGAATCAAGAAACATCTCCCAAAGACAAGTGTTATTTTGTTTGATTGCCTTAAGATGGATTGCCCAAACAGTTTTCATTGAGGAACACATATTTTCCAGCCAGCCAGAAAAGAAGGAAGGAAGGAAGGAAAATATGTGTTCCTCAATGAAAACTGTTTGGGCAATCCATCT
>JAEANM010008261.1:0-17130 GCA_017656035.1 Myanophis thanlyinensis | reverse complement strand
TCATGGATCTTGGAAGGAGGGTTAGGGGTAGTTGGGAAGGGAAATTAGATGCAATCATGGATCTTATAGTCCTGATAATCTTATGGTACGTTGTCTGGGCTCTTATAGTCCTGAGTATTCTTCTTGTTACGTTGCCTGGGATTATGGTATGTTACCTGTAAGTCTTTCAGCCCTCTTGGCTGCCTCCGATGTTGTTACAGTTGCCTGGGAGTCCTTTGCAGTACCCGGAAGTCCTCATGCTGCTTCCAGAAGGTCAGCAGCAATTAGGCAGAATAATCATTGAAAGTTGAAAGGGAACAAGAACAATGCCACAGGCTAGGCTACCTCTCAAAAGACAGATAAGGAATATCAAAGAAAGAAACTTTTTCTAACTTTTATCACCATTGCCTTGCACTTCTAAGGATTAGTTAAACCCCTTGATGTGGCAGAAAAAGCAGAAATAATTAATGAAACCACAAATTAAACCACCTCTTCACATTTCATACTTCACAATAAGCCACTGTTCCAATAAATAAACCATAGTGATTTACTGTCCTAAAAACAACAACAACAATGGCTTATTCCTTGTTCCTGTTTGCACATCGCACTAAACTGCAAAGAAAACATGTATTTTGTGTGATATATAAAGCCAGCTAGGAAGCTTTAATGAACAATCCAGAAATGCATCAGCCAGCGTTTTCCTATATTAGAGCTCACAAAGCCCAAACTTTTCCAAGCACCTTTCTTACTGATCTTTGATCTGTCCTGGCTGAACTCTGCCTATAGAAACACTTGTTTAATGGTTTAAGCTGGCTGTCAAGGTGGGGAGGGGAGGGGATGGGATGCAGCCTCCTCCTTCAACTCAAAGGAGGGAGGTCATGATGAGCTTCATTCCTACAAATGAAAGAAGTTATTAAATCGCTTCAGGCTCCAGTCAGGCCTAGCTGCTTGGTGAAAATTCTCAGTAAGAGGTCAGTTTGTTTCCTTTAATCTTTCACTCGTTTTCTTAAATTCAGTCATTTCAATATCTTGCAAAGGACTGCTTGCTTTTTTTTTTTTAATTCTGCCCATACCTTTAGTTTTAGCAGAACATAACAAAGGGGTCTGCTGCTTGCATTGTAACAAAAGATTTGGGTTGAGCAGGAACAGGGCAGATGCATTCAGCTGTGACCCATTTTAGCAACAACACTATAGTTTAATGTTGGCACTGGCAAGTCCTAGCCCATTCCGCCTCCCCCCCCTTTCAGATTTCTTCTGTTGAAGACCAGAGAAGAAAACTAGAATCATCCATGTCTACTTGTAAAGTAACTTTATTCCAAATTTAGCCAGAGCTCCCCCAAGTTCATATATGATGAAGAATTCAGATTAATTAAGAAGGAAATAGGTGCTTCTAGTGCCTTCATGGCTACCTCAGAGGGGAAGAAATGCAGGGCCTAAAAATCTTCACACTCCTGAGCAATACTTCTAAGAAACTGGAGGGCATGTTATAAATCAAAGGCATAGACAGCTCAGTGCAGAATAGAAAAAAATCAATGGTTACAGGTAGTCTTTGACTTACAATTCATTTAGTGACTGTTTGAATTTACAATGGCACTGACAAAAGTGACTTATTTTTCACATGTGACTATTGCAGCCTCTCCATGCTCCAGGGTATAATTTTTTTAAATTTTTTCAAATTTATTTTACTAAAATGCTTTTGGAGCAAAAATCTATCTAAAGATAGTTTTCTATTTAAGATACATTAATAATTTAGTTTATTCAGCATGAAATGGAGCTTAGGTATGTACCGTGAGGCTGTATATTCTGCAATATTGGGACAGTTGCTGAATCAACAGCAGGTCAGAGGAGGAGCTGCTGCAGGACAGAGATTACAGTTGCTCTTTAAAAATTATGTTTTAAATCAACTTCATTAAAATCAAATCCATCCTGTCATGGTCACATGATTTACATTCAGATGCTTGACAATTGACTCACTTTTATGACAGTTGCAGCATCCCAGAGTCATGTGATCCCTTTTGTCGACCTTCTGACAAGCAAAGTCCATGGGGAAGCCAGATTGACTTAACAACCATATTACTAACTTAAGAACTGTAGTGATTCTCTTAATCAATCTGGCAAGAAAAGTCGTAAAATGGGGCAGAGCTCACTTAACAAATTTTTCATTTAGCAACATAAATTTTGGGCTCAATTGTGGTCCTAAGTTGAGGGCTACCTATATTAATCTCCTTAGCTAATTGAGCTGATTGAATTCACTCTAGCTTTATTTCCAGAACTTTTGTAAAAAAGTCGCATGCCTGTTTTTGGTACGATTCCATAAACTGACCGAAGTTCTGTCTGTCGAGTAATGGATCCTTTCCTGCTCGCCAGTGCCTGGAGAATATATCCATATTTGAGCAGCAGGAACTATTTCAGAACTTTGCTTTTGAGTTTGGTTTACTTTAAATATTTTATGTGAAAACACTTATCTCTGCAAGCGTACCAAGCATAGTTTGTTATCTTTCATTTTTCATCTGTAGGCTGTAAGTTAAACAGCACTTATTCTGTTTGGACTTTCACGTGCTTGTAAAAACCTGCTTTATGGAACTGATATTGGGGTCAAATACTTTCAACTGTAGTGTAAAATCTAGATGCATTCTGAAAGCATTTTAGCATCCTCTGAATGTACAGAAATACAAAAATGTATAAAATTTGTAAGGCTTGTTTATAACCCTTATGGTTATGCATGTACTTCCAAAATACTGGTAGCCCTCAATTTATGACCTCAATTGAGCCCAACATTTTTGTTGCTTAAACGAGACAATTGTTAAGTGAATTTTGCTCCATTTTATAACCTTTTTTGCCACAGCTGTTAAGTGAATTACTGCAGTTATTAAATTAATGACACAGTTGTTAAGTGAATCTGATTTCTGCATTGACAATTGCTTGTCAGAAAGTCACAAAAGGGGATCATGTGATCCCAGGACAATGCAACTGTCATAAATATGAATCAGTTGCCAAGCATCTGAATTTTGATGACATGACCATGGAGATGCTGCAATGGTTGTAAGTGTGAAAAAAGGTCATAAGTCCCTTTTTTGGGTGCCGTTGTAACTTTGAATGGTCACTAAATGAACTGTTGTAAATTGAGGACTACTTTTACAGATAGTCCTTGACTAAGCTACCAACCCACCGCCCCTCCCATGTTTGGCAGAAAACTTGCATATACACTTCCAGACTGAGAGAAGTAATTGAAAGTGCCAGCATGCTGGTGTGGCAGGGGAGGAAATTTGCAGAGATACAATAATATTGATTAGAAAAATAAACCATCTAAATCTAAATCAAGACTTTGAATTAGACCAGAAGCAAACTGGCATCCAATGCAGAGCAGAGTTGTAATATGGGAGTATATATAACTCTCCGCTGTGTTCTGTACCAGCTGCAGTTTCCAAATGCTGTTCAAGGCAACTCCATGTAGAGCACAATATATAGTCCAATCCGGAAATGACGGGCATGAGTAACTGTGAGCCAATATGACAGAAAGACGTCATATTGGCTTGGTGTACTGTATATACTATTTACTAATTAATGATACTCTGGTGCATATAATAAGATGGATGATATATAATAGTCATTTTTAGCAATGGTAGAATTCAAACTTTTTTACTACCAGTTCTGTGGGAGTGGCTTGATGGGTGTGGCTGGGGGGCTCATGTGACTGGGTGGGCAGTTTCTGTAAGCAGGGCAATAAAGATTAGGCTAGAACCAACACCAGAATGTTTTTTTCCTGCCTTCCTTACAGGATTAACCCTGCAAAGTGGAAAAAAACAAAAGGAGATTTCTTCTAACAACCGGTTCTCCAAACTGCTTAGAAAATTTATTACCGGTTCTAGCCAACCTGCTAGGACCTGTTGAATTTCACCTCTGATTATTAGTGATCCCACTAATCTCTAATTTGCCATTGGAATTGGCACAGATGTATTTTGTTCCTAAGCATTTGTCAGTGCACTTGACACTTAAATATTCCTGGCCACAATCTAGCATTGAACTGTGTGTACACATGATTCCAGTAGGCTTAAGGATGACTAAATTTGAGTGAGACTCTGGGTTCTTAGAATTTTCCTCCCTGCCCACTTCAGAGAATCATCTTTAGATGATTAGGGGAGGGAAGGAAGGAAGGGAGGGAGGAATTTTATTTTTAAACAAAAATAATGACTAAGTGGATGCTCCATTTTTTAGGTTGTTAATCTCATCCTTGAATAGCCGTCATTTAATTATTTTAATTGGATTTTTAACTGTTTATGTATGTTTTTATTGGCTGTGCACTGCCCCGAGTCCCTAGGGAGAGGGGGCGGTATATAAATCGTGTTATAAATAAAATATAAATATAAAATAAATAGGAAAAATGAAATTTCTCTTGACTGGGGTTCTCCTGATATTCTGTGAAGCAGCAATGTCATTCTTGTTTTGCTCTAGTTATGGGTGAACTGGTTCCAGACTTTTCCAGCCTGATTGATGATTGAAACTGATTCCATTATATTTACTGTTATATCAGCTCTTGAGATTTTATCTAATGAATTCATGGAGTGCTTTATTTTGGCTCTGTGGGATTTCAGTATTTTGTAAGACAGAGGAGTGCATGTAAACGGTTTTTAATTTTATTTTTCCAAATGCAGATCATCTAATAATGAATTTGCATATTTGAACCAGGATTGAATTTTGAAATGTGTAGAAGAAACCCACTGTTTATGCAGCCACTCTCACTGAGCTTTATGCTGGAAATGTTTAGAGTCAATCTCAGCATTAAACACAAATAGGACTGCTACACAGTTAAAAGATATATCTGCTAGGTATCACAGCCCCTCTTGCAAAGGAATTTTAAGAGCTATACCTCTGTCTTGTAAGATGCTAGAAATTAATGGAGAATACCCACCTCCTTTCATTTTTAGAATCTCTTGTAACTAATTAAATTAGGATTTAAAAAAAGGGTCTGCAGTATATTAATAGCCTTCTAAGACTGCTTCTGCACTCTCCCCCATACCACAACATCAGAAAAAAAAATAAGAATTGGAGTGATTTATCTCACAAGTGTCATTGGGTACATTGCAAGGTTTGTACACCGCCTGTGAGACCCACACTTCCTTGAGAGACAATGACAGGACCTTTTCCCCCTGCTGTATCAAAGCAGGATAATGAGGGCTGTGACATGAAAGAACCAAGGTTTATCCCTCCCTCTTTCAAACTCTGCCAGCCCCTTGTCTCTCTTGGCAGTGGACAGCTGAAAAGTCATTAAGGCAACCAGCCTCTCCACTTCTTAAAGCTTGAAATGACCTTGAAATTCATGGTGCCAGCCATTCGATACCGGCTTGGCTCTCCTCCCTTCCAAGAGGGAGACAAAATCCTGCTCCTTTGGCCCCAAGTACAGCTCTTCTTTGTGCAGAGGTCAAACAGGAGGCTGTTCTGTCTCAATGAAAGAGGCACATTCCTTTTTGTTATTGCTTGCGGAGAGAAAAAGAGAGAGAGAGAGAGAAAGAAAGACATTAGCAACTTGGCTTTTCAGCAGCTCCTAATCTCCTGTACAACAGAAGCTGCAATAGAGGGCTGGTTTCAGAGAAAACTTTTCTGAAGGTAGTTTCTGTTGCCAGTCTCAACTTTTCTTTTCCTTAAAACAAATGAACATGCAAGCAAGGACAAAGCATTCTGGGGTAACTAATAATGAAAGTTGTGCAATTGGCAAAACTCTATCCTCAAATACTCTTATTTGTGCCCAGCCTGTGCAGCAATGGTACCAAAGGATAAATAAAGACCTCATGTCTGCCTCTGAAGGGCCATCCTTGAAGCTTTTAAGGATAGTGATCCATCCCAAACACTGTGGGGTCTTTTTTTTTTTCATTTTGTTTTGGAAGCAGTAATCCAAGAGTATGCCTCGAATTATCAAGTTTGAGTCTCCCCTTCCCTCAATCGCATCTAATTCTGGCATTAGCAGCGGCCATCTTGTCAGCAAGTGTTTGAACTACCAGGCAAAATGTTTTGGACAAAAAGTGGCAGGAGGAATGAGGGGAGAACATGTTTGTGTGAACATGTACAACACACATGCACAGTCATGAATATTGACTTCATTGCATTTCTTTAGATTTTATACGTACAGTCCTGCTTTTTGATCAATACAGCGATTTACATTAAATAAAAATTGGTGTACGAGCACCAATTTGGTTTGGATTTTTTTTTTTTTTTGTTAAAAAAATGGTAATGATACTGCTGTCTAAAAACTTTTCAGAGAATGGGAGTGAAAAATGTTGCCTCGCCTCCCCAGTACACACAATTTGTTCCTTTAAGTGAACAATTCACTTACCATTCAGATAGATGTCATTTGTGATTCTTGACTTTTTTGGTAACTGAATCTGGAAATTGTGGGTACTGTTTGAGGAGGGTATGTGTTAATTTAATGCTTTTATTTTGTTTCTTAAAATTCCATTTTTATATGGAATTTTCTATAAACTTCCTTTTATATCAAAGATGCTCTTTCCACGTAATTTAGAAAACCAAGATTTTTAGGATACTTGGTAGACATTTACATATTTTGAATATTCAGATATTCCAGCCATTCTCACATCTTTTGCCATTAAAAAAAAAACTTGAAATGGAGTACTGTGGTAAAAGCCTGAGATCACTTCTCAAAGGCTGCTTCATTATAAGGGTGTTTGAAAGTTGCCTTTGATATAGTGCAGAGAAAACCTTGCCTTCCAATTTTTGTGATCTGCTTTGATCAACGCTTGAGAACTTTCTCCAGAAGTCATTGCCAATATCTCTCAGCATCCTTCTGCACTGCCTAGGCTAAGTGGAGACACTAGAAATTCAGCAATATCTGGAGTGCCATTGCAATAACTTTCCCTCCTTTAGCCGTTGTAACCAGGTTTGAGCTTCCCTTGAGATTTCACTCAGAAATATTAGAGAGAATGAAGACTTCAGTTCAGAGAGAAGATTTCAGTTTTCCATAATTTTTTTTTCATAATATTCCTATGCTTCTTTTGCAGGACTCCTACATTTGCCGGTGGTCTCTTTGCCATTTCCAAGACCTATTTTGAACATATTGGCTCCTATGATGATCAGATGGAAATCTGGGGAGGGGAAAATGTAGAGATGTCTTTTCGGGTAAGAAGGAAAGCTACAAAATATTCCTTGAAAGGAAAGTTATGTTTAGATATAACTTTTTTTTTGAAGTGGGGTGGTGGTTCTTTTTTACCAGTTCTTTGAAAACGCTATCTTTAGAGAATAAATGAGATGTAATACATTATTATTGCCTGATATCAGTCATGGCAAAAATTTTGGGCTCCACATGTCAAAAATCTAGAAAATGCCTAACTTGACTCTTTGGGCATGTCACTCACCTTGCATTCCCTGAACAAAAAAGAAACGATTTTTTACATATTCATTTATTTTTTTAAAATGCATTCCAGTCTTGGGTGGTGCTATGTATTGTATAGCATAAACATGTATTATAATGTCATATAATTGCAAAAATGAAACATGAGTAAAAAAACCCAAAAGTCTGGAGGCTGTGCACCCCGTTTTTGCACAGCCTCTGCACATTGCTTGAGTACAGAGCATGCTTTTGAGACATTTTGGGTGTTGATGAACATCAGGGTGTCACCCAAAACATCATGGCAAGTCACATTCGAACACATATCATAAGTTTGCATCAATGCCTGATAATGCTGGTTTAGGATTTTAGGGTTAGATTTGTTAGCTTCCTTTCCCCATGAGAGAATTAGGTTGCATATATCTTGAAAAATATGAAAGTTTCAGAGTCAAAAATCTATAAAATAATTAAAAGGCTAATACAGCACCACATAATACTGTATGTGGATTGCTTCTAAGAGGTTTGTATTGAATTTTATTATTTTTACCCCTAACTTGTTTTAGGGTAAAGGTTCAAGTAAAGACTATCAATCATAATTTTTTTCTTGTCTAGTTTGTCCTAGCAATAGTCTTGTGGGGGCACATTGTGCTCAATGATGGCTGGCTGTAAATTACTCAGTGAGTTTTCTTGGTAAACTTAAACCTGAATTTCCACTGAAGTCCAGCACTGCTTCTTTAACTTCTTTCTTCCTTGAACTGCATATACTTTAAATTTGGGGTCTCCAACCCCCAGGACACGGCCCACTACCGGGCTGTGACTTGTTCAAAACCGGCTGCTCAAGCGATGAGCAAGTGCACATGAAGCTCCACTCGCATGAGTAGTGGCCCTTGCACTTGCACATAAATTCTACTCGTGCAAGCGGAGTGCAAATGGAGATTCATGAGCAAGTGGAGGGCGCTTGTGCTTGTGCATGAAACTCTACTCATGCAAACAGAGGGCGCTTGCGTGCAAATCTCCATTCATGCATAGCTTAATTGGAACTGTGCAGGCATGCATGCGCCTACCACTCACACACCCCTCTCCTCCCCTGCCGAGATGGAAAGGTTGGGGACCACTGCTTTAAATGGACCTACAAAGTTATTGTCATGTTTCTTCACATAAGGGTTATTTTATTTCTGCTCTGTTATGATTTAGGTTTTATTTACAACCTAATGCTTAAACCATGTGCATATGGTGTAAAGTAGTAGCAGTACCATTGTAACCTAACAGTGCGTTGAATTTGTTACAATAAATTTAAAAGTAATGATAGATCAATAGCAATAGCAATAGCACTCAGATTTATATACTGCTTTATTGTGCTTTCCAGCCCTCTCTAAGCAGTTTACGGAATCAGCCTATTGCCCCCAACAATCTGGGTCCTCATTTTACTCATCTCGGAAGAATGGAAGGCTAAGTCAACCTTGAGCCTGGTGGGATTTGAACCAGCAGACAGCAGAAGTGTTGCTGTACTGCACTCTAACCACTGCGCCACTGAGGCTCCGAGATCAACCTGACTGACTGACTGATCGATTGATTGATTACCTAGATCCAGTGCATATTATCCTAGCTCTGTCCTTTCAAAATGGAACTGAGTTATGTGATAGCAGTAGCAACCGTAGCAGAAGAAAGTAATAATAAAGCAAGCAATAAAAAGAAAGTAAAGGGGAGAAAATAGGCGTAGTAAAGGAAGAAAGTCCTAAAAAGAAAGTATAGAAAGTAGAAGTAGTAAACAAAGTAATAAAATTTAAGAAATGGCCCTGTTGCTATGCACACGAAACATGACATGGTTTGGAGGCTGACTAACTACTTCTTTGTATTTGGATTCTCAGTTCTGACTGTCCATCTGGGAGTAAACCTTCCATTTGCTGTTCAATCCAGGGACAGTGATCACAGTGCAGGTGCATAGATGCCACAGCGTTGGTTCTTACATTGTCTGACCCAATTAGCCCTTTTCCTGCTTTCAAATCATTACCCCCACAGAAAAAACAAGAACAACTCACACCCTGCTGTTTTACACAAGCATCTCGACAGCAGCAGTCCCAGATTGGATCCTCAGCTTAGAAACAAGCAATTAGAAATGGTTCTATTACCTCCCCCAGGATACTCCACAATTACTCCCAGTTTAAGGGATCAACTGGTTCTGAAGATACAGTGAATTATAATTGATTTCTCTAAGTATGCATACCAGGTTTGATCATAACGTATGCATCAACTGCATTTTTTAAAAAAAAATCCCAGTACTGTTAGAAAATTATAAAGAGTATCTGAGAAAATTCAAGCATCATTTATTTCACTATTGATATTGTGAAGAAGAAATGAACTAAGGATCTACAGAAGTTTTGAATACATATTTTGCAGTGCAGATGTTTAACCTGACGGCTTTGTTGGTAACTTTGCACATAAAGATTTTTTAAAATGTTAAAAGTGAGATCTTAAATGCTGTGCAGAGTGCCACCATGTGGCAAAAAGAATATGAGAAACAGGAATACTTATTTTTTTTTAATGAGGTTAAGAACCTCTGGTTCTGGATTGCAATTTCCTGTATATAAATTTTTCTGCCTTCAATAACTATCATTAAAATGGGACAGTTGTCTCAGGTTAAATGAAAATACAGAAGCCTTTATTTTTGCTTTTGTCTAACTAAAGTTGGGCATAATGTGAAATTCAATGTCACCTTCTATCCAGGTGAATGCATGTGTTTATGTATGCTTTCTGCTTTGCTTTTACTCCAGTGATATTTTGTTACCCAGCATTAAAATATTATTAATAATAATAAGACAAAACCAACCCTAGCAGTGAATATGTTTTGCATGACCAAGAATGGCAGAGAACCAGAGAGAACCAGATTCCTTAAGCATGAATGTAATCTCAAGGCACAAATATGTACTTGCCTCCTAAGCCTTGCTTGTGGCCTTGTTCAAATGGTTACCAAGTTGTTTTAATGTGTCAGAGATGAAATTATTTATTACATGTTTAGCGTATGCCTTAATTCATAAATGTATTACTAATTAAATTACATAAAGTTAGATTTTTGTCCTGGTCCTGAGTAGCTAAGAGTGGCTCCCAGGTGGAAAAGATTACATGTTTTGTTTATCAACATAGTACTACTGGTAGTTACCCAATCTGGCTGCAGATTGAGTAAATCTTTAACTAAAGCCATCTCTCTGAGATGAATATTCTTTGGAGAGTGGTCCAATCTGGGTTGAAACAGTCCCAGGTTTTGGGCAGAGGAAATTGGGGTATTGTACTTCCTGAGACCTGAATGTCATTGATCTTGGGAGCTCCTTGAATTTCTGGGGCAGAATTCCAGTTTACCTTTTAAAAGGACCATTCTCTTTTAAAGCAGGGAAAAAAGTGGTGTCAAACTTGAAAGATTACAGACCTTTTCTCCTTAAGATATTGCCTGCAAACACAAAGCTGCCACTCCATCCTCCTTAGAAAAGATGCTCTTTCATGGTGGTGTGGTAGATAGAATGCCGTATTGCAGCCTAACTCTGCCCACTGCCAGGAGTTCGATCCTGACCGGCTCAAGTTTGACTCAGCCTTCCATCCTTCCGAGGTTGGTAGAACGAGGACCTAGATCATTGGGGGCAAGATGTTGACTCTGTAAACCACTTAGAGAGGGCTGGAAAGCACTGTGAAGTGGTATATAAGTGTAAGTGCTATTGCTACTTGATGGCTGCTTCTGTTCTTTTAGGCAGCTGGAATCTGATCCTGATTCCTATTTTAAAAAGAAAAACGTGTGAATTTCACATCTTATTTCCTTTGCCTGACTCCAACATTCAGTGTATGAGCTTGTAATTTTCTCGTGGTTTGAATGGTATTCTTCTCCTCTGTCTTACATCCTCAGGTTTGGCAGTGTGGAGGCCAGCTGGAGATTATTCCCTGCTCCGTAGTTGGCCATGTGTTCCGTTCCAAGAGTCCACACACCTTCCCCAAAGGGACACAAGTCATTTCTAGGAATCAGGTCCGTTTGGCAGAAGTCTGGATGGATGACTATAAGGAAATATTCTATAGAAGGAACCAGCAGGCCTCCCAGATGGCCAGAGAGGTATGAAGTACTTTCCTTGAGAACTACTTTCCTTAATGTACAAAATCTGCAGGTCTTGTCTCTAAATTCTAAATATTTTATTTAATGGATTCTCTTTCCTCTAAATAAAGGCAAGATTCTACAGCATAGTTTGCTGGGAATTTTACCAAAGGAAATTTTAGAGCATTTCCCAATCATTATTTCAATGACTTAGACCCCTGAGGTGGCTTCATGTCTAGAACTGAAGTGACTGGCAAGAGATTTGATACAAAAACAGATCCGTTGAGAGATTATAAAATGGAGCTGTGTCTTTATCCTAAAGAACCTCCAGGATCTAATGAAGGAGAGAAACTTGGAGGATCTCAGGTTTAGAATGTTCCACATCTGAAAGTAATCCTAGAAATCAAGTTCAAGCTGGAACTGTTTCAGATTTAATCTATGGCTTCAACAAATTAAAGAATAAAGATAGTGAGAATCTTTAGTTATTCTAGTAAACAAACTGAAAATGCCCCTTTTGTCTGCTTTATGTGATTCTTTTTAAACATGCATATGTTATGGCTTTATTAGAAAACATATGGAGACCTCAGTGACCGACTGCAGCTGAAGGAGCAGTTACGCTGCAAAAATTTCACTTGGTATCTACAAACTATTTATCCTGAAATCTTCATTCCAGACCTCACTCCAGCTTTCTATGGAGCAGTAAGTGAAAATACAACTTGTCAAGATAACCTATAGAAATAACAGGGTGTCTGGATGAATAAAATCACTACAATTGTGTGAGCATCTAGCAATATCAAACACACTGAAGTAAAAAAGGACATTAGAAGTGAATATATCAAGAGAATGAAAAAGATCTTAAAGTCTAAAGTTGTTGGAGAATTGCAATCCAATCTTGGGGAACTAAATCTAATATATTTATTGGGGGGTCTATTATAAATTCACTCTCAGACTGGCTTCTTGCCATTGCCTGAATACTTGAATGTTCATAAATATTGTAATTCCTAAAAAGATTTATTAATTGACTCTTGTTAGTGTGAGGTACTTAGAGATAATTGAGCTCAGAAGAGAGATAAAAGTGTACATACAGTATGTTTAGAAAAAGTGCAATATTAAAAAAAACCACTCTTGTCCATGCTGTTTAGCTAAAACCCGAAGCTTTGTAGGGGTGTTCTGTTAATATGCTCCTAATTTTATTAAATCTATTCCATTACAGATTAGAAATGAAGGTGCCCAGCAGTGCTTGGATGTTGGAGAAAACAACCATGGTGGAAAGCCTTTAATTTTGTATCCCTGTCATGGGATGGGAGGCAACCAGGTACGGGCTTCATGAAAATGTACTCATCCTTATCTCTGCTCCTGCAAATATTGAACACAGGTTATACCTATCAAAATGAGGAAGTAGGTAATAGGAAATATTAAAATGTATGATGTAGAAGTAGCTATGAATGAATGATGGTTGCAAAAATATGGATGAGAGATTATGTACCACAAAAAAATAATTTTTAAGAACAAGGAAAATAAGCTGCAGCTAAGATTAAAAGAGTAAATGAAATGCAGACAGATACGATGAAAATAAAATTATTTTACAAGAACTAAATAATGAATATTCAGCAGAGTAGATGAAATTTCAGCTAAAGGGAATAAATTATTTTGGCGGAGACTGAAGTAAGTTATTTTAGATTTAAAAAACAAACAAACAATAGTTTAAAATAGAATAATAAAAGATAATAGAAACTATTATCTTTAGAAAGAGCAAGAGGGAAGGGGATAGACAAAAGAAAGTATTAAACTCTCCCCCCATCAAGAAAGTGAGTTCCCACCATCATCATGGCAAGTATGAACAATTCCATGATCTCGTCACCTGCTCTTAGCTAATAAATATAAAATTCTTCCTCCCATAACCCATCTCTTAACAACAGGCAAATCAATAAGTAATGTCTTTTTCAAACCAATTGCCAGTAAAAGATTTAAACAAATCTCTGGGATGTTAACAATATATTTAAAACTCCACATTCCATATCACAAGCATAACAAAATCCCATTTAAATGGTCCCAATGTCATAATGTAAACAAAATAAAAAAGCCCAAATTTAACATGACAAAAAAACCCATTTCTCCTTTATAAAAGACAAGTTCCCATGCACAATTTACCAACTTATTCTGTTCAAATACATTCATATCTCCACTTTAAACTATAAACCCACCACATATCAAAATAGAAATCCCATTATCCTAATACAAACAAATGACTAAACATAACAGTGAGAAATAATTTTGCTTTTAAAAAGGCAAGTTCTCCAAACTTTCTTAGTTTACATTTAAGAATATCACTTAAATGCAAGGTAGTTTGTGTGCTATAAAGTTAGGATTTCGTAAAGTAACTATGGAGAAAAAGCTTTTACATCATAATAAATGTAACTAAATCCAGCATAACATGTTTTCCCAATTAAGTTAACAGTAAATCCAGAAACAGCCACAGAAAATAACAATATATCCCATTTTATCCCTGGTTGAATAAACCAACTTAGTAATCCTTTTTCTTTTATACATGGCAGTCTTTCTCTGTAATCCATTCAGATGGTTGTTGATCCATGTTATAAATTTCTTTACCTCTTCAACTGTTTAATAAATCCAACAAAAAGAAACTATACTAACTGTTCTCGTGGAATTATCATTTGCATAGCCTTCACTTTTAAAACCTCATCTAGTTGGTCTTTTATATCTGATGACAAATTTTATCCAGAGCCTCATTCATATTTTCCCCAAATAAATTTTGCCGCATATTTTATTCTGTAACATTTTTGTTTAGGAACAAACTGTTCCAAGAAGGCACTACATAGATGAAAGTGATTAATCAAATTCATGAGGCAGGTGCCTGTATATTTCCTTAAAGATGTCCCTAAACACCATTATAAATTTCTTGTCTTGTTATGTCTTCAATCTCAAAAACATTTTTCCTACAAGCATACATTATTTAAAAATAATTTTAAAATCTTAATATTCAAAGCATAAGAATTCCAATATTTACCCAACCGTTCTGGTTGATTTTCATCTAGTCTCCCACCTTTTGTTTCTAAGGAAGGGGTTGAGAAGGTGATCACACTTTCTTGTTTTTCTTTGAAGACATTTCGCTTCTCATCCAAGAAACTGAAGAAGCTTCTTGGATGAAAAGCAAAATGTCTTCAAAGAATATCAAGAAAGTCCAGTTGCCTCTTGAAAAAGCACCTTTGGAACATCCATGCTTGTTGTTTTTGACTGCTGGGCAGTCTTTGATACCATTGATCATGGTTTCCATTTGGATCAGCTTTGGGAGCTGGGGTGGGAGGGGGGGCACAGTTTTGTGCTGGTTCACCTCCTTCCTCCAAGCCTTGTCCCAATCGGTGTGGATCGGGAGCAAGAGGTCCAGTCTGCAGCTCATGGTAGTCAAGCTTAGAGAAGATCAGGGCATGAGTGATTGATCAGAGATTGGCCTTCCAATCTACAAAGAGGCGCAGCTGGTGTATCACATGGAGCTGTGCAAAGGGCCACTTGGTCACAGCTGCCACGTGCTGCTTACTCTTTAAGAAGAAGCTTAGTTCAAGAGAAGCTCAGATAGTGCACCATTCCTGAATGGAGAAGTCTTATCCAAGAATTTAGATGAAATTCCCTGGGTCCATGGGACCCTAATATCCACAACCATTCAGTCTTGGTAGGATTGAATTGGAATCAGTTCCATCCCACCCAGCCCTGCCCAGCCTCTAAGTGTTGGGAGAAGACCTCAACAACAACCTCACTGTTGTTTATAAGACTAAGCTTCTGTCTATGTTTCTATTAGTGGGAATTTGAAACATCAGGAAGCTATAAAAGTAAGTTGAATGGGTTATTTAAGCAGCTTGTTTGTCCAAGAAGAATTGGTGTCAAGGAGCCTGAATACAATAGGAAGTAATGAGTTCAGGTAGTCCTCAACTTACAACCACAATTGAGCCCAGCATTTCTGTTGCTAAGTGAGATAGATGTTAAGTGAATTTTACCCCAGTTTATGACCTTTCTTGCCCCAGTTGTTAAATCAAGCACTGCAGTTGTTAAGATAATAATATTCAGTGAATCTGGTTTCCCCATTGACTTTGCTTGTCTAAAGGTCACAAAAGGTAATCACATGACCCTGGGACACTGCAACCGTCATCAATATGAGTCAATTGCCAAGCATTTGAATTTTGGTCACGTAACGATGGGGATGCTGCAACGGTCATAAATTTAAAAAATCAGTTGTAAGTTTTTCAGTTCCGTTGTAATTGTGAACGGTCACTAAATTAAATGCTGTCACTCAAGGACTCTCTGTATAAAAGAAGTAATTGGAGAAGTTTGGTCATATATAAACAAGGAATAAATAGCTATCTGAAGGAAAAGCAAATGAGTTGAGAGAAAATAGAGAGCTGAAAAAGTGGTAGTTGGATGGAGTTCATTAAATCCTGAGAGAGAGAAAGAGAGGGAGAGAGGGAGAAAGGAGCATTCTAAATAATGAAAAGCAATGGAGCAAATATATGGGGGGGATTTGTGAAGACAGAAAAGTCAAGCAATGTAATGAACAAAGTTGGTGTACTGAAGTATTAAAATCTCCTTTAGAAAAAAAAATATTGATATTTTTGGCTTTGTTTCCGATAGTGAAAGCTTCTTACAACTGTTTTGCTTTTAGTATTTTGAATATACATCCCAGCGAGATCTGCGACACAACATTGGCAAGCAGCTCTGCCTCCGAGCCAAGAAGGGGGCTGTTGAGTTGGGAGACTGTCACTATACAGGGAAGCACTCCCGGGTGCCAGAAAATGAAGAATGGGAACTGACGCATGTGAGTTTAATCTGTGAACTTACAAATATGCTCTTCTTTCAGTCATCTCTTTCCAGATTCAGCTATTTCTACCTGCAGCCGGTCTCACATTACTTGTCAGCCAAATATATCTTACTGTGGACGGATGGACACACACACACACACACACTTCAAAGTTAGAATATAATGCCTTTCCTGCTAAGGAATCTATTAACACACCTGGTTGCTAAAATTGCACTGACAATTAAAAATACAATTTCGAAGTCAGTTTTGAAGGTCCCTGTTTGCATTATTGGGCTCTTTCTTTAAAAGAAAACCTGAAGCAAGAGTAGCATATGAGTTTGGCTGATGACGTCGGATCGCCCAGTTGCGACCCTTTCTGGATCGGGGCGCTCTTCGCACGGTCACTTCTGCCCTGGTAACCTCCCGTCTGGACTATGACAATGCTCTCTACATGGGGCTTCCCCTGAAGAGCATCCGGAGGCTGCAGTTAGTGCAAAATGCAGCCGCACGGGTAATTATGGGAGCTCCTCGGAGCTCCCATGTTACACCTTTCCTGCGTGAGCTGCATTGGCTTCCTGTGGCCTTCCGGGTGCGATTCAAGGTGTTGGTGCTCACCTTTAAAGCGTTCCATGGCTTGGGACCCGGGTACTTACGGGACCGCCTGTTGCCATCGTTAGCCTCCAACCGACCTGTGCGTTCCCACAGGGCAGGCCTCCTTGGAATACTGCCGTCAGGTCGATGTCGTTTGGCGGCTCCAAGGGCTCGGGCCTTGTCTGTGGCTGCGCCTTCCCTCTGGAATGAACTCCCCCCTGAGATTCGGACCATTACTGACCCTGAGAGTTTTCCGACGTGCATTAACGAGCCATTTTTTTCAACTAACCGGCCTGGCCTGACACCTTGGGGTATTTTAAATTGGATAAATTTTTAATTAACTAAATT
>JAEANM010008260.1:0-17130 GCA_017656035.1 Myanophis thanlyinensis | reverse complement strand
TGTATCTGGGTGCAGGAAACCACAGCCACTCGGTCTTGGCCGGGTTGAGCCGAAGCCTGTTATGACCCATCCAACTCTGCACAGCCTCCAGACAGCGGCCCATCACTTCAACGGCTTTGTTGGGGTGGCCTTATGGTGATGCTCTTCCTACTCCTCTGACACTACCACCGATGACAGCCTGGCCAACTGTTAGTTATGGTTCCTCCAGTGGTGCAAGCCACCTTTGATGGTAGTCCAAATAAGGCAACCCTCTTTTTGAGGCAAGTGATCAACCATCTTGACTGATATTACCACCTATATACTTCCAAGTGGGCCATGATGATGGCTGTGGCAGCCGTCATGAAGAATGAGGTGGCCAACTGGGTTGCTGATCCATACAGTGACCATACCAGGGAGTTGGGGAATATTGGACTGTTCCTCAATACACATACAGAGCACTTTGGCAATAATACCTGGGTCCAATGGGCAGAAGGGGAGCTGTTGGCAGTATGACAGAATGGAAGACCAATAGTAGTGTACGTGTAGGAATTCAGGAGGCTGTCAGGAAAACTAGTCCATCTGCTCTTTGGACAGCAAGCCCTGGCAACATTCTAATGGGCTTGGCAAATGTGTGGCAGCAGGACATGGCCTAGCTGAGCAGAATACCAGCTGAGCGGCACAGCCTGCACAAGCACAATCAGCATGCCAGCTGCAAACCAGCATGGAACCTTGATTTTTGCAGGTGTGTGGGGGTAGGTGCTTGCGTGGTCCATGGTGGGAGCGTGGGTCATTTAAATGGTGGTGGGAGTGTAGAGAAGCAGCACTGATTTTACTCTACTTGTAGAAGTCATTTAGTGCTGGTTGTTCCTGTGTACAATAAACCAATGATAGTTTCCTGAAGTGGTTTGGTGTCTTTTCTTTGTGGTTCACCGGAGTGTGACATCTAGTTTCTAGTCTAGAGACAGAGGTGAAATTCAACCAGTTCTAGACTATTCACTAGAACTGGTAGTAAATTTTCTAAGCAGTTCGGAGAACAGGCTGTTAGAAGAAATCTCCTTTTCCTCCCACTTTATAGGGCTAATCCACCCAGCCATGCCCACCAAGCCATGCCCACAGAACTGGTAGTAAAAAAATTTGAATTCCACCAATGTTTAGAGATCATTACTTGCATAAAATAATGTGAGCATGTTTGGAGTAAAATTAGAGATTGGTTGTACTTGGAATTTATTGAGCCAAATGTACAAAATGGGATGGTACTGGCATTATTGTTATCATGGAATGCTATATTTGGCATGGTATAACTAGTATCACAAACTATTTGACAGTTTCACTTATATGTATTATAAAAGGAGATTGTTTCACCTTGCTTGACCAAAGCCATAATGAGTGTTTGCAAAGGGTGCAATATATTAATACAAGATTCACGGGTCCTACTTTCAGGTAATAAGCTTTTAGTAACATTTAGTTAATAGAGAAGAAACTAAAGAGATAAAGCTATTGTATTGTCAATAGTTTGATAGGACAATATAATGTATGAAAATATAAGCTGGTATTCTTTCTTTTGAAAAAGTTTTAGAAGTTTGGGAGCTATTAATTCTTTACTTATGTTGCCAAGACTGTTATTTTAAAATATCTTCTCATATGATAAGCAGTTTGAAAAACATTCCGATCAAGCCTTTTCTCTCATATTAGTTTGAGATTTACCAGTCTTAATTTTTTTAAAAAAATGGTTTCTAAATCAACTTTTTGATGCATATTCTACAGAATTCACAATTTAGGCTTGTGGTGATGAACCATTGAAGATATTGCAGGGAAGGGTGGATTAAGTGAGGTAGTTCTAAAGAAGGAGGATTGCAGCTTTCCATTTCTAATGCTAATCTTCATTTCCAGCCTCACAGATCCAACCTTGCATCCTAATAGCTAGAGAAAGAAAATTGGAGAGTGTATCCCTTCCCTATTTTTTGTCTCTTCAGGCCCTGCACCCAATTGACTGGTAGTAAGGCTTGGCAAGCAAGCAGCTATTGACTGCTTTGTAATTGAGGCTGAAATCTGAAAAATCTTAACAACAGAGAATGGTGCAGGAATAACAAGAGACTGACTTGAATGCCTGATGGCAAGATGGGGCTCTTTGGTGGGCACTGTTGATCAGTGGTTGAGTTTTCTCTCTCCCTAGAGGGAGATGGCTGTTGGAATAAGTGAGAAGGGGAAGTAGAGTCACTCGTTGTCCACTATTCCCTTTGTTCCCATTTCCATCAGCAAAGTGGCAGACAGTTCTGCAATCAGGTTAGAGGAGGGGGAAGAGGCTTCACTGGAGCTGTCCTCAGAGTTATGAAATAAAGGAAAACAGAACAAGACTGTATTATACAGTATGTGGAAACAAAAATGACTCAGTGAATCATGGGTTGTCTAGTCCTAATTAAAGATAACTAGCTATGGCATGATTTAAGAAATTATCCTGATCAAAGTTTCTCAGTTAGAAACAGACTTCTGATTTCTTGCTCAGGTATGTTGTTCCTGTGAACGCTGTTGGTATAAATCACTGAACCTCTAATCTTTTGACTGACTGATAAATCTGATTTGGTTCTCTGAACTTTGGACTGGATTTTGACTATTCTTCCGCATGTTCCTGTTAAAAGTGTCACCATTCAGGCAAGCTTCTGTTTTTAAGAGACCCTGTTTTATTTACCTTCATTTCTTCATTTTCTGATTATCTGTTCAGTCTTGAGTAAATTACTATTATCACTTAATAACTAAATTTGCAACCTAAAACAGGACAGTAATCAAGAAATATGAAATGGGAATAAATTGTTTTGTTTACAGAGCCTACATGTTCACAGGCTCTGTCCTGCAGGAGCAGTCTAACAATTTGTGTTTTAAGTTGAGTTTGTTCATCTTCTTTGATCCATGTAAATATGATAATATCCTCTGTTTTTCATTCATCTCTTCTGAATACTTAGCTTTACCTGTCTGTAGCCATTCTTCATTCATCCTGTCTGTTTCTTATCCAAAGTGGCATCTGTCTTTCCCTCCCCACCTGTCCTCTCTTGCCTGCCTACACCTTATCACCCTCATTATCCAGTTGGCTGGACACATACCTTTGGCATAACCTGCAGGCAATTTGTCATCAGAAGCAATTACATCACCCCTTATATCCCTCAGTCCCTGTGCCAACTCGAAAAATGGCAGAAGCTTACAGGAAATAAATCCCTGTTCAACACTTTGGCCTAAGCAATATGAAAAATACCAGGAAGAAAAATCAATCAGCTTAGTTTTAGCTATATAACAGAATTTGAAAAGGTAGTTTTACTTACTCTACCAATTTATCAACAGAATGTTTTAGCACATGAGTTAGCAGTTGGATACAGATCTTTGTAAGGAATATAGAGAAAGAAATACATACATAAAAATAAAGTAGATAAAGTAATCAATGGATGTTTATTCTATGCTGAGACCCTGACCTATATTTTAAGTGCTAATTATCTGATATCCCCAACCCACATATTTGTTCAGATTGCATTGAGAGTAAACTGGAATCAAAGCATCCTGTGAATGGATGCTTCACAGCTTTTGAAAATCATAGTACTGCAAATTATAAAAGCAAAACTAAATTAAGAGAGAGAAATGCTAGGGTATACTTGTGTGTTTTGAAAATATGCATAGAAAAAATTGTACACATAAAAAGGGACACATTTAACAACTAAATAATTTATTGCATTTTTGCTACAAAGTACACTAAAATAGTCTAATTAAACTAAAGAGGATTTCTGCTGTAATAAAACAGAAATAGTTAAATGTTAATGTCAAATTTCCAAATCAACAACCAACATATGAACATTATATAATGTATAATGATCAGAAAAAATTGAATAAACAATATTCTGGTAAAATAGATATATATAATTATATACTTGTGTCTGTCTACAGGTGGTTGAAAAATTCTGTTCTATCTATGGATTTCTAGAGAAAGTACTTTTAGGATTTAGTTTCAATCCAAATCTGAAAGTCTGGGCAGCCATTTTGAGTTCAGTAGTAAAAATAAAAATGCACAGTATTAAGTAGGATTTGTTCCAGGCTATAAACTTCATTGAATCACTTTATGCTGGGAAAAAGAGCAAAATATCTGACATTCTATGTTACTTTTTTCTTCCAGGTACTTCAATAAATTCTTAATCGTTCACTGTTCCTGCTGACTGCGGTTATATTAATACTATAATATATAGCTAAGACAAACAGATACTAATAATCTGAAAAAGAAATAGGGATGTCTCAGCACTTGAAATGAACAAACACTTAAGTGAAAAATAAGAAATTCACCTTGACACAATTACTCACAGATATACTACGTAAATATAAAAATCAAGGGAGAAAATAAAAAAAATCAGATTCAGTGGCCTGGGCTCCTGTTGTTAATAGTTGCTTAAGCAGGTCTATGATTTGTACAGTTGCTCTATTACCTTGGTCTATTTACATACATTGTAATTCATGGAGATTAGTTCTCTCAGAATGTCTATGGAGATTCTCAGTCATCCAGGATTCCAGATCATAGTTGTCACAAAGGTGCTTTATTTTCTTTTTCTTTTTCAAAAGGCAACTGGAGTGGTTTTTGAGGAAAAAGATGTTTCACTTCTCATTATGGATGAGAAGTAAAAGATCTTCTTCCGCAAAAAATAGTCCAGTTGCCTTTAAAAAAACAAGAAAGCTCCTTTGAGTTCTTCCAGAAGACTCAGAAAAGCAATGCCTACTGACAATTTTAGTATCATTTGTCTGATCAGCATTAAAAACACAACAAAAGGAAAGATGAAAAATTATTTCACTTCAACATGTTTGGGATTTCACTCCCATTGGAATTTGAAGAAAGATGAACTTCAGCATCATACCACATTTAGTTAGTCTTCTTTACTACCAATCAAAAGTCTGACATCCTACCCCCAAAATCAACACAGCCTAATCACAAACAAAAGGATGACATTAAAATTTTCTAGATGCAGTATTTTTGAAAAAAGGGACAGCTTGTCCCTAATTGTCCCATTCAAAAATAATTAAAATCCACCTTCACTAAGACAAACCAGTGCTTTTGTTGGTAGAATTTTAGCATGGCTGTTTTTTATTTAAGTCACACTTCCTAGGAGTTGCTATAAGATTCTTAGTTGTGCTTGTAAATTCACATATTTGGATACAAATGTAATATCTCTGGGAAAGTTGTACACAAAATTACATGTGTAAGGGGTTTGTATAAAAATAGTTATCCATTCAAGATTTAAAAATGATATATCACTCAGAATAGAGATGGAAGCAGAGGTGAAATTCAACCAGTTCTAGCCTATTTGCTAGAACCGGTAGTAAATTTTCCAAGCAGTTCGGAGAAACTGGTTGTTAGAAGAAATCTCCTTTTTTCCTCACTTTACAGGTTTAATCCACCCAGCCACGCCCACCAAGCCACACCCACAGAACCAGTAGTAAAAGGAATTGAATTCCTCCACTGGATAGAAGGGATCTTGGAGGTCTTCTAGTTCAGGCAGGAAACCCTATACCTATCTATAAAGAATTCGGGTGGGGTAAATGAATTTGTCATAATAGCATAGAACAGTTAAGAGTGATTTATAATATATATTTGTAATTTTTAAAGTAATGTTTAGTTTCATTCATACATACATATATTGATATGATTTATTATTTGGATAAACTATTTTTGTCTTCTAGTTATGGATTGAAATCAATATTAATAAATTATATTATTAAAACTCATTGCTTTTGATAAGTCTTTATAAGTAACTTTTCTTAAATTGTCTGATGAACTTTTTCAGATTACATAATATTTTCATATTATATTAACTAATGTGAGTATTAGATGTATTATAATAAGAAATGTACATTTCTAAAGATTCTATTATGTTCTAAGTATTAAAACAGTATAAATTAATAAAATTATTTTTTCTACATGATGAGTATAATTAGGGAACAATCATACAAATGCATTTTAGAAGAGTAATTTCAATGCATACAAGAATAATCTCAGTGTAATTTCTAGATATCTTGAATGCTTTGGAATGATTGGATATAGAAATGACTGGGGAGGATATAACTGTGAAATTTATTCTAAGTGGTAGCTGAGACTAAATAAAAACTGTAATGATATTGAAATAATTAGACACAGTAATTTAAGTTCCCAAATTTAAATATAAATGAAAAGTTACAGATCTAAAGTGATCTTAAGTATTTAATAAAGATTTTTAAAATAAGGGAGAATAAAAAGAGAAAACAAAGCTGAAGATACTTTCCAGAACTTCAGTAATACACTAGGTGTAACACATTCTTTTTCAGAGAATGTGTCATTATTTCATAACCACAGTAAATATTGTTTCCTATTCATACTAGTAACAACTTAGAACATGAGAAGAAAGAAAAGCAGCACAAATTGAAACCTGCTTTCAAAATTAAGGAGATTATAAAGCAGGAGTGATGGCTGGGAAACTGGTTTCAAGATCCCAGCACCTTATGTTCATCCCTTCAACTTCCTGAAATGAGATCACTGAAATTCAGAAGTAAAATAGCCTCAGAGAAGATTTCATTTTGACAAAAAAAATCAGCTTGCTGTTGTTGCCTTTGGGAACAGTCATTTAAAAAAAAATTCTACCATGATGATAGAAAGTTTTCTCTAATAGCATGTAACTTTCTGGGAAGCATTATCTGCATAAACTTAATGTTTGCTTGTACTTATTGTTCCGTCTCTTACCTACAGCCCAAATGAACAAACTGTAGAACTCCCAACAGAGTTATTTCAATAATTTTTCTCTGAATTACTTCTTTACATTAGATATAGTGAAAGTATAGAATTTGCTACTTTTGTACGCAAGAATGGCCATTATGCTGGGCTGCTTCCAAATGTATTAGAGAAAAGTATGTCACCACTGATGACACCATTCATTGATTGCCATATATTTTTCCAAGTGTTAGACACAATACATACACCTCTGAAGAACAGTTGCTAAGCAATATAAGAGGCACATATCTTGCTCATGGATTTTCATATTCATTGGTTGGCCAGTGCAGGAATAGAATACTAAAGTGAAGCTTTGGTCTAAATCAGCATGAGGGATCCTACCCTGTTGTAAATTTTCTCAAGTCTGCCTTCAGTGTGAATTTCCAGATTCCTATGATAAAAAGAAGGGGGGGGGGGGAAGGAAAAAAAGGAAAAAAAGTTAATTCTTCTTTTTCAAATAGTATGTTTCTTTGCTGAGACAACAAAAGTGCCATTTGTGAAGATGCTTTCATAGGAGTCTTTTGATAAACTACTGCAGATGAGTTTACACAGTGACAAACTGCACCATATGCCTGATGTTGCAGTCCTTCCTACTCACTCGGTTTGCTGCTGTCTCTTTCTTTACCTCCCTGGAATAAAAAATAGCTATAATTCCTGCTGAGTTCTTTAAAAGTGTCTTTCATTCCTGCAAACTGTGGAGATGGATAAAAATGGCTCAAGCAGAAAAATGCAAAGCATCAAGCTTCCTAATGTTTTGCAGTCATGGGTTGTCTTTAATAATTTTGAGAACTTAATAAATCTGAAAATATGTATAAAGGTAGAAGCAAGTAAAAAACAATCAAGTCTACATTCCTTGTATATTTTCTTGAAAGTACGATTTTATTCAAGCATAACTAATGTGCCTACACTGGTTATCTGCAAAATGGATGGATAAGCATATCATAAGTTTGCATTATATACTCTGAAATGTTATGCTTGTTGCTTTGTTTATCTACATTTGCAAAGCCATATCTGGAACCCAGTAGTTATTATATATGGTAAGGGGGAAGTTCTCTATTGCCTGGATAATTTATGGAGGTATTCTGGTCACTGGTGCCTTTCCAATGCCTGAGATAGTTAGGGAATTATCAGAATTGAAATCTTGGTATGTAATATGGAGGACATCAGAGTGAATAAATTTGGTCCATAGAGTTCATTTTATTTCTCTTGTTTTCAAGATCTTTCTAGTCAAAATAATTTCTCAGCTTTTCTACAGTGTCCAGATCTGTACTTGCAGAAGTTTTACATTCTTAAAGATATTCATTCCAGTGGGGAAATTCAGCCGGATCGCACCACATTGCCCGAACCGGTAGTGATGATTTGAAATTGGCCCCACCCACCTGCCCCTTCCCTTATCCTTCTTTATATGAGATTCTATTTTTGTTACTTAACTTAATCAGCTGTTTGGCATCTACAGAGCCTTCCTGATGATTCCTGCTGCCTCTGGTGCCTCTAAAAGAGATTTAAAGAGCTGCACATACACATTTGGCATGCAGTAACAAAACTGGTCAGATTCCACCCCTGATTCATTCCAAGTTTATAAGAACTATTGTTGTATTTCCAAGATGTAAAAAAAAAAGGCAATATATCTTTTGAGAGGAGCTGAGTCTCCATGGATGTTATAGCATTTTTAATATTAGGCTAAAGTTGTCTTTCTTTTTGGTAGGCTAGTGATTATATATTACTTTAAGTGAAAGTGTTTTTATAAAGTTATTGGCAAACCTTCTTCCATAGGACTCTTGCTGGAGAGTTGTTGCTTTTTTGGTGAAAACATGGCCAACAGACGACACACCCAGGGAAGAATCTCTAAAGCATTTTCCCTGGACTGTAGCTTTTTCAATTACTAATATAAGGAATGGGTGTTTCTTTAGTTTATATGACTCTCCTGGGTTAGAAGGGGCGTTGGTCTTACCTGATACACTCACTTCCTCCAGTAGATTTATGACTGAGTAGCAGTATAAAAAGGCTAGAGCTGCCCCTTCTTCCCCACATTCTTGCGAAGTTCCATAGCGATATTGCCTTTATCCTCTCTATCTCATAAGTATCGCTCAATTCAACCCGGGATCCCTTATAGTTGGCTTAGGGAGGGAATGGATCACCTCTCCCAATGAAGAGAAGGAGCGTATCAGGTAAGACCAACGCCCCTTCTCCTTCTGTTGGGAGAGTTGATCCATTTAACCTATGGGATATACCAAAGCCCTTGTCCCTCAGGGTGGGCCATACGTGTGATCCCTAGGTCAACTGCACTGCTTGTAAAACTCGCTTGCCAAACTCAGCCTCCGCAGATGCATAAGGATCCAAGCAGTAGTGCCTAATGAATGGCATCAGAGACGACCATGTTGCTGCTCTGCACACCTCCTCAATTGAGGCCTGAGCCGACCAAGCTACCAATGCCGCTGCGCTCCTAGTGGAGTGAGCCATGATACCTGTCAGAGCTGGAAGGTGTTGGGCTTGATAAGCTGCCTTAATCACTGCTCTCAACCTTCTGCCCACCATGGTGGATGAAGCTTTCCTTCCGCGGTTCTTATCTTGGAAGGCGATCAATAATGCCTCCGTCTTTCTGAATTCTGCAGTTCTCTTAATATAGATGTCTAGGGCAAGCCTGACATCCAATGTGCACCAATCCTCCCCTTCTGGGCTGGGAAGGTTGGGGCTGAATGTTGGGAGAATAAGTTCCGGTGCCCTATGGAACCAAGAGTTAATCTTGGGCACGAATGCTGGGTCCAGTCTAAGAACCACCCTATCCTCATGGAATATGCAAAGGTCCTTTCATACCGACAGCGCCGCCAGTTCTGAGATTCTCCTGGTTGACGTTATTGCCAGCAGGAATGCTGTCTTCCATGTTAGCATGGTTATGGGCACCGAGTTCAGGGGTTCAAAGGGTTTCCTGGTGAGTGCTCTCAGAACCTTGGGAAGGTCCCTAGTTGGGTAGCGATGTACCACTGGTGGTCATAGGTTCGTAGCCCCTTTGAGGAAGGTACGAACCATGGGAAGCTGAGCTAGACACCCCCCGGAGTTCTGGTCAAGGACCGAAGAGATGGCTGCCACCTGCCTACGCAGTGTGTTGGGAGCTAGGCCTTTGTCTAAGCCATCCTGTAGGAATTCTAGAACCTGGTCCACTGAAGCAGTGCCGGATTCCACCCCCTTGTTGAGGCACCAGGACTGGAACATCCCCCAGGTGGCCTCATAAATTCGAAGTGTCGCTGGTCAACAGGCCGCTTGAATTGTGTCTATGAGCCTGCCAGATAGTTTGGCCCTAGCTAGGTTTTCCTGCTCAACCACCAGGCGGCTAGCTGGAGCCATTGTGGGTCCGGATGAACTATCGCCCCTTGTCTGAGAGGTGAGACTGCCATGGGGACCCGCCACAGGTTGCCCACAGACAGGCTCTTCAAGTCGGCGAACCAGGGCTGTCTCAGCCAGTGTGGGGCCACCAGTATCAACTCTGCCTTCTCCTGTCTCATCTTGTGAATTACCCCTGTAATTATCGCTATGGGGGGGAAGGCATTCAACAGGCCTGTGGGCCACCTGCAGCGGAGCACACCTGCATCCTCTGCACCTGGTGATGGGAATCTGGTTTTGAACCTGTCTAGCTGAGCATTTTGTGGTGATGCGAACAGATCAACGCACGGCTGCCTGAATCTCCACTATGTGACGAAAGAGACCGGGCTGCAGTCTCCATTCTGCATGGTCTATAGTCGTTCTGCTCAACCAATCTGCCTGGACATTGGATGTTCCCGAAATGTGTTTGGTCATCAACGTCCAGACATTCTGTTCTGCCCAAGAACAAAGTTCTCGAGCTTCCTTCATGAGGGCCTTTGACCTCGTACCCCCCTGTCTGTTTATGTGTGCCTTGGCCGTAGTGTTGTCTGTGAGAACGAGGACGTGCTGGCCCCATACTCTGTCTCAGAATTCTCTGAGTGCCAAGTGAACTGCTCTCAGTTCCAGCCAATTTATGCTGTGTGAGAGTTCTTCCGTGGTCCACCTCCCCTGACAATTGTGGTTCTGCAGGTGGGCCCCCCCACCTGAACAAGCTGGCATCCATGGTGATTGTGACCTGGACCATCACCCGGAACACGGAGCCCTAGAGGACTGTGGGCAACAGCCACCACTTAAGGGAGGTCCGGACCCCCCAGGAAACCTTGACCTTGCATGGCGAGTGACTGCAACCCTGCTTATGATATGGTAGCAGGAACCATTGTAGAGGTCTGGTGTACAGTCGAGCCCAAGGAACAATACCTATACAAGATACCATTGTGCCCAGTAGTTTGGACAACATTTCCAGTGTCACCTCCCTGCCCCCCAGAGTCCCCTGAACCAGGGTCCAGAGGTTCTCCTTCCATTCCTGTGAAAGGAATACCATGCACTTGTTTGTGTCTATCACCGCCCCCAGATGTTGCAGGCGGGTCGTGGGTGAGAGGTGACTCTTTTTCCAGTGTATTGAAAACCCATGGTCCCCCAAGGATTGAACCGTGACTTGCAGGTCCCTTTCTGCCATGGCCCCTGATGACATGATGAGAATGTTGTTGAGGTAACACTGGATCCGAATCGGCACAGTACGTAGACGTGCAGTCAGCGCTGCTAGCAATTTGGTGAACACCCGTGGTGCTGAGGACAGACCGAACGGTAGTGCTGTGTACTGGTAATGTCTCCCATGGTAGCAGAACCTGAGGAACTTCTGGTGGTCCGGGTGAATTGGTACATGTAGGTATGCTTCCGTCAGGTTGATAGATGACAACAGGTCGGCCTCCCTGATGGACTTCAGGATGCTTTGCAACGAGTGCATTTTGAATCCTCGGTATGCTATGTATTTGTTGAGTCCTTTGAGATTCAGGATCACTCTCTACCCTCCCGACGCCTTTGGGATGACGAATAGGATGGAGTAGAACCCCAGGCCTCTTTGCTCTGCCGGCACCAGTTTTATTGCCCTGATCTCCATCAGGTGCTTGATGGCCTCTTTCATGAGACCTCGGCTTCTCTGGTTGCTTGGTGTGTGGCAGGATCTGAAGGTGTGGGGAGGTGGAGAGAGGAACTCTAGATAAAGCCCGTATCGAATGGTGTGTCTTATCCATTTGTCGGTGGTGGTCTTGTCCCATTGATCAGCGAAGTACGTGAGATGGCCACCAATGCCAGGGCTGGGCTCCCCGTCATTTTGCTTTGCGATTGGGCTTGCCCCGCCCCCCCCGAAATGGCCGCTTAAATGAATTGTTGTACGAGTTGTTGTATGAGGAGCCATATTGTTTGCCCACGTATCCCCTGTCCTGCTGCCTATCAGTCCTGCCAGATGAGGATTGTTGGCTCATTGAGGGCCTATCACGACAGTCTCGAAAGGACTGTTTGCGGTTATAGGTAAACTTCTTATGGTTCCCACTTTTTGTGGTAGATACCATTCTCTATTTTCCATCCTTAGATGTAATGAGGGAGGGTTCTAACGTGTCCCCGAACAGTTTCCCCGTGAAGAAGGGTGCTGAAGCCAGCTTCCATTTTTCTTTATCTCGGCCAGCCAATTGTGCAGCCACACCAGGCGCCTGGATGTGATTAAGGTGCCCAATGCCCTGCTGCTGAATTTGGTAGCGTGTAACATCGCGTCTGCCAAAAATTCTGTTGCAGCCACTATTTTGTTAATGTCCTGATGCACACGGAGGTTATCAGCTGGAATCCTCGCCTGTAGGTCCCGTAACCATAGTAGTGTGGCCCGGTTAAAGAAAGACGCTGTGGTAGCAGCCTTGATTGCTCAGGCCATCATCTGGAAACCTCTGGATATGACCTGCTCCAGTCTTCGGTCGTCGGCCTTCAGGGCCTCCTCTGGACCTGTGATCAAGGCATCTCTCGAGGCCAAAGCCACCAGTGGTTCATCCACTGCCGGCGGTTGAAGCAACTTTGCTATGTCCTCCATTAAATTATAAAAGTGATGTTCCAATGCCAGAGACAGCTGTCCAGCTGCCGGAACTGTCCACTGCTGCAGTAATGTATCCCAGAAGAGCAGGGGAGATGGGACTTCCTCGGTCTTTGTCGCTGTGGAGTTAAACAAGAAGTGTTTAGCGTCACTCCTCTCTGCCCCTGTTACCTCTTGGCTGGAGACCTGACCCCCCCCCCAGCTCTGTGGTAAATTTAGCCTTGTTCAGAAGTGTACTAAACAGGCCTGCCTTGAACAGCACGGCTGATGTGGGCTGTTGCTGCTTTTCCGTCTCATCTGCCGACAGCATCTGAGTCTCCTCCTCTGATTCCATCTCACTGTTGTCAGATACCGAGGAGTACTCCTCTTTCAGCTCATTGTGAAGCAGTGGTGGTGAGGTGCCTCTCCTAGGCCCCAATTTGGAGGTACCTGGTGTCTCATCTGGTTGCCTGGCCACTGGAGAGCCTTTCATTGCTTGTGCAATCATAGATTCCATCCTAGCCAGGAGGAATTTGTCCCTGGGGCTCAAGTCCATTGTTTCTTGGGACTGGGAGGTGTCCAGTGAAGGTACATCTAGCGAGCTCCCTTCTTGTGAGCCCTCTCCTTCCATGATCTGCTCTGCTGTGGCTCTTGTACTTCCAGTAGGAGACCAGGCCACGGACTCCCCGCGCCCTCCATCATTCAAGCAAGATTGCATCCCCTGACCAGTTGGTAAGGAGACAGTTGTATCCTTGCTTTGGTTCCTTACAGTTCTTGGCTCTGCCAAGGACTTTGCACGTTGCTTGATGCTGTCCACCTCACTGCGTGAGGTCTCCTTCCTGGGTACTTGTCCTTGCTCTTATGCATGGTCTCTGACCCAGAATGTGTATGCTTGCGCTTGGCCATACTTTTGCAGTGGGTGCCAGACTTAGGTGACAAGCCTGCCTCAGCCACAGATGGGGCGGAACCTAAGAAAGGAAAACATGTACAGGTCACTCTCATGCATACATGCACCCCTTTCGCATCACCTATTACACAATATAACTGGAAAGGAAGGTTGTGATAAGCTTGGGAAAGGGGAGGAGAAGAGGCCCCCCACCCAAGATTTCAGCTCCCTCCTCCTGAGCGAAACTGGGGTGAAAGGGGGAACGGGCCCCCTTTGTTTCCCCCATTTTGTCTGCTTGGTGGCCTATGGCGAGGGGGGGCTTCCCCCCCTTTGTGAGGGGACCTACCTTGCCACCCCCTGGGGAATCCCCCCTTGATGGAAGGATTCCCCTAAGCCTCCATTGGAGGCTACCAGAGATCTTGTGCTGGGAAGGATCCTGGCTCCTCCCCAGCCCTTGACTAGGTAGAGAAGAAAAGGAACCCCCAGGGGGGTTGGGGTCCCTTGAAGAGCCTGCTGCTCCGCAGGCAGCTGCCATCCAGGAGGGGAATCCCCCATCTGGGGGAGGGTTTTCAGTAGTCTTCAGCTTCCAGAGCCCTGCAGAGCTGCATGGGGCTGTAGAGGCTTCCCCGCGGCTTCCAAGCTGCGGGAGGATTCCTCCAACCGGGGGGGAATTCCCCCATCTCCCTCAGTCCAGTGGACTTCAGGGAGGCTTCAGATGCTCCGCCGTGGCGTTTAAGCCACAGAGGGAATCCCCCCCTTTCAACAGGGGATTCCCTGCCTCCGAAGCCTGTGTGGAGCCATATGGCAGCTCCGGAAGCCTCCCTGTGGCCAGGATGCCATGGGGGAAATCCCCCCACTGGGGAGGGGATTCCCCAGCCCCTAGTGGTCCGTGGGACTGCGCTGGGGCACCGGAATGCTCCAGCATGGCTGGGAAGCCGTGGGGGAAATCCCCCCATTGGGAAGGGAATTTCCCACCTTCCACGTCTGGTAGAGCCACGTGGCAAGTCCCCCCCATCGGGGAGGGGATTCCCCACCTTTGGCACCCAGCGGAGCCGCAAGGCAGCTCCGGGGACCTCCCCACTGCTAAAACGCCATGGAGGGAATCCCCCCGCACAGGGAGGAGATTCCCCAGCCTCCAGCGGCCCCTTGGATCGCGTGGGGGCACCAGTAGGATCCACCACAGCTGGGACACCACAGGGGAAATCCCCATCATGGAGGGGATTCCCCAGCCCCCAGCAGTCCGATGTGCTGCACTGGGACTGCTACAGGGTAAAATCCGCACATATGTGTGTGCGTGAATTCCCTGCACTCCAGCAGCCCCCAGGCTGCATCAAGTCCGTGGCGCCTAGGAATTCCTAGGGATGGGCTCCCACCTCCCCAGGCTGGGGAGGCAGCTGGAATTCCCCTGGGAAGGAATCTCCAGCTTAACCCTGCCACCCCATTTTGGGGTGGGGAAGGGTTAAGATACAGATTAAGCCTCCGGAGTGTAGCAGGATATGAGGTTCTGCACGTGTGATGGTTCCTCCCCTGCTTCTCCATCGCAGGCTGTGCAGGAAAAACCAATTGCCTGCCCGGGATTCCCAAGGGAAAGAACCCCTTGTGCGATCCCCATGCTCATTCACCCAGACTGCATGACTGCACGTACGACGGTTTCTGCCAGAGCATATGCTGTATCCAGGATTCAGGCTCCCCTTCTTCCATCCTTCCCTCATTGTATCGATCTGTAACGATACCAAAGGAAGTTTAGGAACCTTGTTCCATCAGGGGAATTGCCTCTGTAACTAACCTTTGTTCTCCTGCATGTGGTCCATTGTTCGAAGAGAGGATCAAATGCTACTTGCGTCCAGCTACTTGGACTGAATAAGAATGTGGGGAAGAAGGGGTGGCTCTAGCCTTTTTATATTGCTACTCAGTCATAAATCTACTGGAGGAAGTGAAATCCCATAGGTTAAATGGATCAACTCTCCCAACGGAAGGAGAAGAGTCTCACAAGATCCTCTGATATAGCAAAGGACTACAAGTAGCTTCAGTAGCTGTGCTTTGAAACAGCCTGCTGAGGGTGCAGGGCTGCAAACAGTTCATTGTTGAAAAAGCAGCTGTTCTGGAATTTATTTTTAAAACAGACAGCAAGTTGAGCTTTTAATTTCTTAATCATTTTAAAGGACTATTAAACTTTATTAAGCTAAATGAGCCACAGCCTGTTATTCCTTTTTGAAAACCTATGCCATTTTGGAGATTTCTTCATTGTTAAACAACAAGAAAGGAGATACTTGATAAAAAAAGATAGTCCACACTTCCATATTTTAGGTTGCCTTCAGCAACTTAAAATATGGAAGGGTGGAGTATTTTTTTTTTTAAAGTTGATGGAGAAATGTAAGAACAGAAAGTTGTAGTTCTAGTTTGTTATTGTAAGTAATTTGTAGCTTGGTCTGCTTTGCTGTGGCTGGCTAAAACTTTCTGATTTTTATTATTCCTAAATAGCCAGCAATTCTTAAGTGATTTACAAAAAAGCTACTCTTTGACTAAAGAGGAAGTTAAGGAGATGGAGCAGGGGTGGAATCCGACCGGTTTTGTTACTGGTTGGATGCACACGCATGCATGCCAAAGGTGCTGCAGTGCGGCTCTTTAAACCTCTTTTAGAGGCACCAGAGGCAGCAGGGATTATCAGGAATGCTCTGTAGATGTGCGAAACAGCTGATTAATGTAAGTAACAAAAAACAAACAAACCGAAGCTGGTATAAGGAAGGATAAGGGCAGAGGTGGATGGGCGGGGCCAATTTCAAATCGCCACTACCGGTTCAGGTGATGTGGTGCGATCTGTCTGAATTTCACCACTGAGATGAAGGAGCAAATTATTAGAGATGTATTTGGAAAAAAAAATTCTTCCCTTGTGCCTCATATTTTCTTTCCCCATCTCTTTTTCCTTGTCTAAATGTCCTATTTTACTTTTTATTTGTATTTTATACATTGATAAAACTGCTCATTAAGCTGTGAAAATGCCACAAGTATTCTTTAATAATGTACTTGGAAGATTGATCTTCAAATTAACTTAAGTCTAATTTTTAGCCTCCAAACTCTTTGGATTTCATTCATTCATTCATTCAACATAATTTTAAGCCACACATATCCTTCACACATTATTTTTCTACCATCCCAGTTCTGAAATTCTACTGGGTGTTTGGCCTCCAGTGGCTACACTGGATGGAATATCTTCTATTATTTTTCTGGGATGATTACACAAGTGCTCCCCCACCAGACACTATGTATCCTTATCAGATGTATCCTTTTAGAGTCCTAAAAGGTTCTTTATTGTTCTCTCTACACAGAATCTCTGAAGAAACTCCACAGTAAAGATCATGACTTCTATTTGAAGCCAGATATGTATGAGGGGTTTATGGAATATTTGAACATGTGCTTTCTTTTGTCTACTAACTGACCTGTCAATTATTTTGCTAAGTTACTTAGGTCTTTAGTCAGCTGGATGAAAGTTTCAGAGTCTTTTTGCAATGTTTTTTTTGCCCCTTATACCAACATTAACCCATCAATTAATCAAGAGACAGCCAACCAGCCCAGCACACCACACCCTCCCACCAG
>JAEANM010008259.1:0-17130 GCA_017656035.1 Myanophis thanlyinensis | reverse complement strand
AGCAATAAACTAAGTAATACATTGAAGATCCCCTCTCCCCCTCCCAGGAGAATGGCAGATTCATGGTGGGGATCTGATACAAACATTGCAAGCTATGGCTAGAACTATGATAGCAGATTCGGGGTTGCCTGAAACACTGTGGGGTGAGGCTATAATGTGTAGCAAACATATTTTAAATAATGTAGTGTATTCAACAATGGGTGAACTGCCATTCACTCTGTGGCATGGTAGAAAACCAAATTTAAACTACTTACACACATTTGGAGCACCAGCATGGGTGCACATTCCTTCACAAGTAAGGAGCAAAGGGCAGCAGAGAGCTAGACAGCTATATTTTGTTGGATATAATGCTAACCATAGGTCATTTAGGTTTTGAGATAAAGGCACGGCAAATTTTTACTCTAGTAAAAATTTACTCTAGTAAATGTACTCTAGTGCCAGTGCAAAATTTAGTGAACACGTGGGGTGGAGTAAATTAGACTCTAATAATGTAATGTAATGTAATAATTGACACTCAAGTCCCTAATAAAGATAAGATAGTAAAACCTGCAGTAAAAGCAATTAAAGAGGAAGAGTAGATGCAGGAAGATTTAGAGAAACAGGAGAGTCCACAGTTAAGCCCTGTAATACCTAGATGTTCAACCAGAGTAACATGGCCACCTGACAGGTATCAGGCTACTATTGCATGTAATGTTAACAAAGTTCCTGTTATATATAATGAAGTTAATATGTATCCTAATGAGGATCAGATAGCCTGGCATGCAGCAATAAATAAGGAACTGAAATCCTTATAAAAGATTTAGATGTTTATGAGAATGTAAAGTTACCCCCAAGTAAACATGCTATAGGAAGTAAGTGGATTTTTAAGATCAAAACAAGTGTAGATGGGACTGTTACCCATAAAGCCTGATTAGTAGCACAAGGGCACAAGCCAGTGACTATGATGAGGTGTTTGCACCTAGTTTAAAGGCTACTACTTTACATGCAGCACTAGTTTGGGCAGCTAAACATGGTTATATTATAAATCACTTAGATGTACAAACGGCATATCTGCATGCACCATTACAACACACTGTTTACCTAAAGAAGCCTTTAGGTGTAGCAACAGATAGACTGATTGCTGGAAGTTAAAGAAAAGTCTTCATGGCTTGAAGCAATCAGGATATGAGTGGAACCAATAGTAAAGCAACTAGCTAAGATAGGCTTTAAAGCTGGCATTGCTGATCCATGTCTGTTTAGGAAAGAAACTGATGGTGTAATGTCATTATTGCTATTGTTTATGGACAACATACCTTTAATAACAAAAACTGAGAAAGAGGCTAATGATATCATTGAAATGCTAAAAACACAGTTCAAAATAAAACATCACAGTGAGATAAAGCAGTATTTAGATCTAAAAATTGATAAGACCAGGGGAGGCTATAAAATCTCACAAACTGAGAAAATCAACCAATTACTTAAAAATTTCAAAATGGAACTGTGTAAACTGGCAAAAACTCCAATGGGCCAAGAGTTTATCAAAAGTGATATAAAAAGCCCAATATTCAATAAGAGTATTTATCAGTCTCTGATTGGTAGTCTATCTTATCTAAGTAATTGGTCAAGGCTGGATATATTATACAGTGTGTACCAGTTGGTCAGATATAATGCAGAATCCACTGAGATGCATTGGCAAGCAGCAAAATGTATATTAAGATATCTGAAGCATATGATGCATTATTCATTGTATTTAGAACCTAAGAATGAGTTAAGCTTAAATGCATATTCAGATGCAAGTTTTGCAACAGATATTAATACTCGTAAGTCAACATCAGGTATATGTGTATTCTTAGGAAAAGTGCTGATACTATGGAGATCTATTCATCAGAAACACTTGAGATGGTCTACAATGGAAGATGAATTTTCATGTTTATCATTGTTATATATGGATTTGGTTTGTTACAAACAACTCCTACTAGATATGGGAATAAAGATACAAGAGCCTATTATTATTTACAAAGACAACCAATCAGCAATACAAATGGCATCAAATATTGCTGTTAAGATAAGGTCAAAGCACACAGACCTAGGATATTTGAATGTAAGGCAATGTATTAGAAGTAAAATGATTGTTTTGTATGTCAGAGAACAATATAGCAGATCATTTTACCAAAGCACAAGGCATTATAAAGCATAAAATGTGTTGTGAGGAATATGGACTCAGACTTACAGTCTGAGTCCATATTCCTCACAACACATTTTATGCTTCTATATACTGTCTACCCAAAGGGGAGAATGTTAGGAATGTAAAACTAACAGTTGGATTAACAATATATAAACCAGGATTGTTACTTTAAGTACTGTAACTTTAAGTAATGCAGAAAGTGTGATTGGTTGCTGCTTCCTCAAGCGGCCATAAAACGGAGCCAGAATCACTGGTAGATACTGCTTACTGTTATTGTTTGCTGAGGAATTAGAAGTGCTGTGTATTAACCAGCGAGGATTTTCTGTGAGTTTTTGCTACTGTTTGTAAACTGTTACCAAACTGTATATTTGTTACTGGACTTTGATTATTGGATTATCCCTGAACTGAACTGTTTGATGACTGACTGACTTTACTGTGTATGAATTCAGATTGATTGATGGACTTTGCATACCTCTGTTTCCACAGAAGTAAAAACCTATTTTTATACTCAGTGTCTCTGTATTCTGGTTTGTGTATTCTACCACAACACTCTCACAATGCTTTGCTTCACACTCATTCTTCTAATGGGGACTATCCTTAACAAGCTACATAGCCAATTTGTGCAGTAGCAAAAAGATGTCAGGGGGAAGCTCCCAGACTTTTACAAAGTGAACCTTCAGCACCCTGGAGAGATAAATCCATTGATTTCATTGTTGAACTGCCAGAAAATGCAGGAAATACTGTCATTTGGGTTGTTACAGACCTGCTGTCTAAATAATCCTGTTAAGGATGGCCCCTCGTTAGAAGAACGAGTACACAGCGAAGTGTTGTGAGAGTGGTGTGGTACAATACACAAACCAAGATACAGAGAGATACAAGATACTTTTTGTGTAGATGAAAAGAGGAACTTTTCATGACATGTTTAGAGAGCAAAAAGGCTCCTGCTTTGAGGGGACAAAGCTTCCAGAAAGACTACAATTTGAAAAGCCCCACTGGCCAATTAATAACACCAATACAACCACATGGCATAAAACTACAACTTCTGATGTGCATCCTTGTCTCTTAACAAGACAAGGTCTCCTTCTTCAAGGTTAGGTTCTTTAGTCTTCCACTTATGATGGTCCTGTAAGGTAGACAAGTACTCTTGCCTCCAGCACTTCCAGAAGGTGTTGGCAAGCAGTTGAACTTGTCTCCATTGTCATTTATATATGTCTTTGAGAACAAAGTTCCCTAATGGTGCTGGCCAGTCACCTGTCTTCTGGGTTAGCAAGGTGGCTGGGGTAAGGATAGTTGGATTTTCAGGATGTGAGGAGACTGGAACCAGAGGTTGAGCATTGATGATAGTTGTCACTTCTGCGATGAGGGTGGTAAGGATCTCATGTATCAGCATGGGTGTCTTCATCAGCATGGAATCCAGGATTTTGCAGGCTATGCCAATCATACGTTCCCATGCTCCTCCCATGTGAGAGGCATGGGGAGGATTAACAGTTTTATTATAAGGAGTGACACCAAGGAAGACGTGTTTGTCCACCACACTGCCATCAAGAAGAACGATCTTAGGAATTTTTACTATAGCATAACTGGTGGAGATGTTGTAATATTCGATTTGGTTATTGGGGTTAAAGGAGTCGAGGCTGCTAATGTCATCAGGCCTGGTGGTGTCCCAGTGTATAGTAGCCATTTTGGACTTGACTATAATCAACCCCAGTTCCGCTATGGAAATGTGCATGCAAGATCCTCTAGTTTTTACCCCCGTCAGGATTATAGATCCTGTTGTTTTTTAGGGAATTTTTACCGGGGTTAGGGAGGGGGTTGTTTAGATGGGGGTTGGGGGATCCCCCATCTGAGGTTGAGGCCAGGCCAAGGGTTGGGCATGTCGGGGGGGTTCGGGATCCCAGGGATGAGGTGCAATCTATCAGCATGGTCTGTGGGAGGGGCAACTTTGGTGGGTACAGGGGGCCATATCAGGTTCAGGGAGCACACCCCCGTTGGTTGCGTACTGTGGCGTGCTCTGATCCCCAAATTACTTCCCGTTCCCTGAGTGGTTTGTGTCCTTGGTCCCTGGGCCTTTGGCTGATGTTATGCAACGCCAGGTCCATTGTCAACAAGGCTCCCCTCATTCATGAATTGATTCAAGAGGGGACAGCAGACCTGGAGGGTATTACTGAGACCTGGGTGGGCCCGGAGGGAGGAGTCCCTCTGGTTGAACTGTGCCCACCTGGGTTTCGAGCTTTTCATCAGCCAAGGGCTCAGGGAAGGGGTAGCGGGGTTGCGGTTGTTATTAAGGAGGATCTATGTTCTAGAGAAGTCACTGTTTTGTAGATATCCAGATGTGAGTCCCTTTGTGTGAAGTGGTGTTCCAGAGTTCAGATGGGCCTGCTGCTCACATACCTGGTTCCCTGCCATGTGACGTCAGCCCTGCCTGAGCTCCTCGAAGTTATAGCCGGCTTGGCGGTGGAGACCCCCAGACTCATGGTTATGGGGGACTTTAACCTTCCATCTGCCGGCATGACCTCAGGGGTTGTTCAGGAGTTCATGGCTTCCATGACAGCCATGACCCTGACCCAATTCGGGATCCCACTCAATTGGGAATCACATTTTGGACTTGGTTTTTATCTCGGAACAGTGGCAGAGTGATCTGGGGTTAGGGGATGTTTTAATTGAGCCTATGTCATGGTCAGATCACTCGCTCCTTAGACTGGACTTCTGTTCCGCACCCCCCATCACAGGAAGGCGGAACCATTAAAATGGTTCAGCCCCAGGCACCTGATGGACCCTCAGAGGTTCCAGACAGAGCTTGGGCCGCTTCCTGAGGCACACACTCATGACCCTGTCGGGGACCTGGCAGCCACCTGGAATAGGGTGGCTGCCGGAGCCCTTGACAGGATCGTGCCCTTGCGGCCTCTGGCTCGGCATCGATCCCGATTGGCTCCCTGGTTTTCCGGGGAGCTGAGGGAGATGAAATGCCAGAAAAGATGCCTAGAGAGTAGTTGGAGGTCTAGCCACTCTGAATCTGATCGAACACTTCTGTGAGCCTATATTAGGACATATTTAGTGGCGATAAGGACAACGAAGCGTTCTTACTTCACTGCCCTTATTGCGTCCGTAGAGAACCACCCAGCCGCCCTTTTTAGGGTGACCCACTCCCTTCTTGAGGCTGGGGAACGGGAAGACTCCTTACAGGGAAGGGCCGAGGATTTTTCTTGTTTTCTGCAGAATAAAATCGCTCAGATCCGGGGAGGGCTGGACTCTGACTGGGCTGTTCTAGATGGGGAGGAGGGGCCAGTCTTGGATGAGACTCTCTGGGCTGAGTTTGATCCTGTGACCCTAGATGAAGTGGACAGATTGCTGGGTGGCCTGAATGCCACTACATGCCTTTTAGATCCTTGCCTCTCCTGGTTAGTATTAGCAACCCGGGAAGTGACGCAGGGTTGGTTCCAGGGGGTTATTAATGCTTCTTTGAGGGAGGAGTCCTTGTCTACCACCCTGAAAGTGGTGAGGCCCCTCCTCAAGAAGCCTTCCCTGGACCCAGCCTCGCTGTCTAGCTATCAGCCGGTCTCCAACCTTCCCTTTTTAGCGAAAGTTGTTGAGACCGTGGTGGCACGTCAGTTTCCCCGGCATCTGGATGATAACTGGATCCTCTCCAATCGGGCTTCAGGCCCGGTTTCAGCACAGAGACGGCTTTGGTTGCATTGGTTGATGAATATGTGGGATACCTCAGGGGTCGGGACTCTCACCCCTCCTGTTCAACATCTATATGAAGCTACTTGGCGAGATCATCCATGGCTTTTGGATGAGTTTTCATCAATATGCAGATGATACTCAACTGTATATTTCCACCCCAGGCCAACCCAACAAAGCCGTTGAAGTGATGAGCCATTGTCTGGAGGCCGTGCGGAGTTGTATGGGTCGTAACAGGCTTCAGCTCAACCCAGCCAAGACTGAGTGGCTGTGGTTTCCTGCACCCAGATACAGCCAGCTTAAACTATCGGTGGCCATGGGGGAGAAATTCTATCCCCCACAGAAGGGGCTCGCAATTTGGGTGCCCTCCTGGATGTATGGCTGTCGTTGGATGATCATATCGCAGCCGTCTCCAGGGGGGCCTTCTATCAGGACCATAGGATTGCCCAGTTGCAGCCCTTTCTGGATTGGGGTGCTCTTCGCACGGTCACTTCTTCCCTTGTAACCTCCCATCTGGATTACGCCAATGCTCTCTACATGGGGCTCCCATGGAAAAGCATCCGGAGGTTGCAGCTCATTCAGAATGCAGCCGCAAGGGTAATTATGGGAGCTCCTAGGAGCTCCCACGTTACACTTCTCCTGCATGAGCTGCACTGGATTCCTGTGGCCTTCCGGGTGCAGTTCAAGGTGTTGGTGCTTACCTTTAAAGCACTCCCTGGCTCGGGACCCGGGTACTTTCGGGACCGCCTGTTGCTGCCGTCAGCCTCCAGCCGATCAGTGCGTTCCCATAAGGTTGGCCTCCTTGGGGTTCCATCATCAGGGCGATGTCGCCTGACAGCCCTGAGGGTACAGGCCTTCTCTATGGCAGCGCCCTCCCTGTGGAATAAACTCCCCCCGGAGATTTGTACTATTACAGATCTCTGGTGCTTCTGACGTGCCCTGAAGACCCATTTATTTCAGCAAGCCGCCCTGGCCTGACACCTGAGGGTTTTAAATTAAATTTAAACTTAATTTTAATTTTATATTTAAATTGTTTAACTTTAATTGTTTAATATTATTTTAAATTGATTTTAAAGTTAATTTTAAATCTAACTGTTTTAATTAATCAGCCACTATTTAATTATTTTAATTGGTTTTTATGGAGTAAACTGTTTCTGCTTATTTTATTGGCTGTAAACCGCCCCGAGTCCCCAGGGAGAGGGGGCAGTATATAAATCATAAAAATAAATTAATTAATTAATGTCCACACACAGTTAGGTGAGGGTCTTCACCGATGGCAAGTCAGCCATCAGCTTATGTTTTGTCACATCCTGTTGTTTTCGACAATGCAGACACCTGAACAGTAGCGATGTTCCTTTTGTCTCCCATGATCCAGATTCCAGCAGCTCTGATGGCACCTTCTGTGAAGTGCCATCCTTTATGGTGGACAGATTCATGGTAGTGTTGGACCAGCAGGTTCGCTACATGTTGGTGACCTGGAAGGATGACAGGGTGCTTAATATTTGAGGCTATTTCAGCCTTCTATAGATGCCCCCCTACTCAAAGTAAATCATGGCTGTCAAGGAACAGGTTCAGCCTCAGGAGTGGACTAGACTTTGGAATAGGCTTCTTAGCTTTTAGACACTCAAATACTACTGAGTATGCATCTTGTTGCACACTTCATAGAATTCCTCTTTCTGCTTGGAGGTAGCTATCTAAAAGCTTATCTCATGATGCAGGAAATGGACGGTCACTGCTACACCCGATATAAGAGGTCTCCACCTGGAGAAGCATTCAAAGCGATTTGGTTCTAGGGACAATTTTGCCATCTCCTTGACTCTTGTCGACAAGCAGCTGACCTAGATGGTCATCTTCTTGTCCTGTCTTGCTGGGCACCTGAGATCTGCTGTGCACCTGAGATCTAACATCAGCATCCTGATCTGGATCTAGAAGCTCATGATGTTCTGATCTCTGTGGCATCAAGGTATCTTGGTGAGCCAAGAACTCAGGACCTTTTATCCAGGTCGATGCTGCCAATTGGAAAATGGGAATAGACTGTGTAGTGTGATCTGCTGGGTTCTGGTCTGCCAGCACATACCGCCATTGCTCAGGACTTGAAGAGCACCTGATCCTTTCCACTCTATTACATAGACATAGAAACATCTGCTTTGGTTGTGAATGTAGCCTATCACCACCTTACTGTCTGTATAAAAGGTGATGGGTTGCAACTCAAGGTCTATTGTTTTTGTTATCAAGTCTGCAAGTTCTACTGCCAATACGGCACCACAGAGTTCCAGCCTCGGTATGGTGTGACCTTGTTGTGGTGCTAGTTTTGCCTTTCCCATGATGAAGCCAACATGTCATTCTCCCCACCATAGACCCTGATGTATGCCATGTCTGTTATTGCCTTCATTGACTCATATGAGAAGATGTGCAATTCTTTTTTCATTGTGGCAGTGGGTGAGTTAGGAACGTATGTGCACTGCAGACAGATGCTTTGGAGACAACTTTGGAGACACTTCATGCTTCCCACTCTTGCTTCTGTTTAAGCAGAAGCAGATCATCCCATTCTTTGGTGTTTTGGGAGAGCATGTACAAAAGGAGCCTCCCTTGGATCATTTCAGGTGCAGCAAATCCTAGAGGGTTGAACAGACTGTTCACTACTGATAGAACTCCTCTCCTCGTGAAGACAGTCTTCTGGGCTGGAGCTCTAAAGGTGAAGATATCTTTCTTCAAGTCCCAACACAGACCAAGACTGCATTGGATAAGAGGGGTACCGTTGCCAAAATCAAGGTCTTGTAATCCCTTGGCATGATCTTTGGGATCAAAGGCTGTTAGCACTTCTTCACTGTTGGATGGGAACTTGTGCAGCTTGAGGTTGGCTGCCTCTAGCATCTGGTGTGTTCTTTTTAATAAGTCTATGGCTTCTGCTGGGGTGGGTACAGATTTTAGGCCATCATCAACGTAGAACTCCCAGTCTATGAAGTATCTGGCATCCACCCCGTATTTGGCTTCACACACACGAGTGGTATGTTGTAGGCCGCAGTTGGCGATTGCAAGGGAAGACCCATTCCCAAAGACATGCACTCTCATTTGGTATTCTGTTATCTGTTGATTGTGCTGTTTGTCACTGAACCACAGAAAATGCAGGTAGTTGCAATGATCTTCCCTGATGAGGAATGAGTAGAACATCTGCTGGATGTCGGCCATGACAGCTGTAGCTTCTTTCTGAAGTGGATGAGAATGCAAAGCAGACTGTTGGTGAGATCAGGCCCTGTGAAAAGGACTTTGTTCAGAAAGAGGCCTTTGAACTGTGCACTGGCATTGAAGACTACTCATATCTGACCTGGCTCCTGTGGATGGTACACTCCGAAAAATGGTAGGTACCAGCATTCTTCATCTTTCCCCAGGGTTGGAGCAAGCTCGGCATGTTCATTCTGTACCATCTTATCAATGAACTCCAGGTGAGCTTTCATTTCAGGCTTCCTGTTCAGGGTTTGCCTCAGACTGATGAGGCGAGAGAGAGCTTGCTCATGATTGTTTGGCAGGTGCTGCCTGGGTATGCAAAAGGGTAGTGGGGCTATCCAGCTCCCAATAGCATCCTGTTGCAGTTCCTTATTCATGAGCTGCAGAAATTCTTTGTCCTTTATTGACAAGAACAAGTCATTGTCTTCTTTGCTGGTCTGGAACACTGATGCTCCCAAAACAGGGTTATTTGTCAAAATTGTAAAGTGATCTTGGCATGGTTTCATGTGGGATGCTCTCCCATTACTGAGAATGGATGGTGCAAAGATATTCATCTGGGTTGGGGCCTGCAGTTGATCGATACAAACTGTTCCTGCGATTACCCATCCGAGTTCTGACTTAAGAGAGAGTGGGGAGCATATTGGGCCTCTCACTTCAAATTCAAATTCAAATTTTATTGGTCACATACATAGTCATACATGGTACGATATTCAGTGAAATGCTTACGGGACCACCCGCAACCACTATTTCATGGTAAATGAAAACATCAGGTGTGTCCACTACTAAGAAGAGCAGGATTTTGGCTTCAGGATCTAAGGCAGGAAAGTGATTTGTCATGTGCCTCAGGTGAGGTATGAAGCTTGCTACTTCTGATGTTGCAATCTGACTGCGATCAACTGGTAAGACATCCCATTCTAGCAATGGTGGTAGCGGGGAACTGTGAACTCCCATCTAATGATTCTATGCACAGTTGGGTAACTTTCCTCCCTGTCATGAGCTGAGGCCCAGTGCATGTTGATATCGTGAAGTGCGTTTCCTCACTTTGAATGTCAAAAAGTTCAAAAAATGTTGACCTGGCTAATGAGTGATTGCTTTGCATGTCCACTATTACATACATCTTCACTGCCTTTTCTGGGCATCCAGTGGGGTAGACTTTAGGTAAACAGATATGATGGCATAAATGAGGAAATGGTAAGTTGCCGCATACTGCCTGCTTCTGGATGTGTTTTGATGCCTGGTTGAGGCCCCTTAGTCGAAGGAGAGGTAGGGGTTGCCCATTGTGGTGACTCACAGTCTTAGTGCAGGGCGCCTGGGTACTTGTCACTTTTGCATAGGTGACATTACATCTTAGCTGTGCAGGCTTTGGCCATGTGTTCTGTAGACTCACAGCATTTGTAGCACACTTTGTACTCCTTGATCAAAACCTTTCTTTTGTCCAAGGATTTCTTTCTGGATTCTTTGCACTTGTTCAAAGCGTGCAATGACTTATGAAGCGGGCAGATCAGAGTTTTCTTTGTTAACAGAGGTTTATGGTGAACTTCCTTTGACGCTTGTTCCTCTGAATTTGTCGTGGGCAGAGTAGCAACTTCTGTTCTATGCACAGACACAAAGGTTTTTCCCTTTGTAATATGCGATAGACTTTTGGTTGAGCTAGCATTTTGGCTGGTCTTTTTGGCAGCTGGAAACCATTTTTCTCTGATACTGAGGCTTTGCATTTTGTTGCATATCTTCACTTGATGGGCAAAAAATTCTTCAAGCACAGCAAAGGGGTGTATTTCTCTGCCTGGGATCTTTGCCTTGTAAGCAATATATAACTTGATCCATTCTTCACTTAACTGTAATGGTAGTTTTTGAATGATGGGCATCCTGAATTGGTTGAGACAGATAACTCCCAGCAAGGCGGATCTTCTTGTGCTCTCCACAGCTGTGTAAGAATGGCAGAGAACTTCCATAACTTGCATGGTTTGTTAGGAATGTAAAATCTAACAATTGTTGGGTTGACAGTATATAAACCAGAATTGTTACTTTAACTTTAAATAATACTGTAACTTTAAGAAAATGTGATTGGCTGCTGCTTCCTCAAGCAGCCATAAGGTGGAGCCAGAATCACTGGTAGATATTAGTTGTTGGTTGTTGGTTGTTGGTTGCTGGTTGCTGGTTACTGCTACTGTTCCAGAGGAGTTAGAAGAGCGAGGATTTACTGTGAGTTTGCAAGCTCTGTGTACCGAACTGTATATTTGTTATTGGACTTTGATTATTGGATTATCCCTGAACTGAACTGAACTGTTTGATGACTGACTGACTTGATTGTATGAATTTGGACTGATTGATGGACTTTGAAAAACCTCTTTTTCCAAGGAAGTAAAAACCTATTTTTCTATTGTGTCTCTGTATTCTGGTTTGTGTATTTTACCACACCACTCTCACAATGCTTCACTGAACACTCATTCTCCTAATGGGGGACTATCCTTAACATGGTTCACTGAAACTGATGTCAGGGAAGTCATAGACACACTATAAGAGCCAGGACTCCATCAATGTAGATGCACCATACTGCTGATCGAGTGTGTCCCAAGCTTCCCTAAGGCCAATGACTGGGTTACCTAGTTGGGCTACATAGATTTCTTTTACTACTTCTGAAGATTCTGGTCCCAGCCATGCTATCATATGTCTGAGCTCTTTGGCTGGCCTCAATCCTTCATCATGAATGGCATTTGTGAAGGTATACTTCCATAGTAAATATTCTCTGCCTGACTTGTCAGAGAATTTCTGTACACCACCAGATGCCAATTCCAGCCTTCCCCACTAGGGGAAATTTACTCTTTCTTCTCCAGGATGTTGGAGGGACCACTGGAGCTGTATAGGAGTTATAGTCAGGGTGAGGTGGTGTGGTGTGCCTTATGTAGTCAGTAGGAATGCAATTAGGGGCTTCCCATGGCTCCTCATAAGCATGGTTCTCAGGAGTGAAGGCACACCTCAAAGATGGCTGGTAGTTTTCTGCAGAGTATTTCCTGATGAGCATATCTTCCCATGACACAGGCAAGGGTTGTTCTCCTTGCTGCCAGGCATGCAGACTGCAATACATTGGGGCAGAAGTCTGTATTTGGATTGCCCTGAAGGTCTGGCATGAATTCCCTTGCCTTTGCATTGAGTTTGGAAATCACAGCTTCTTGAGTGCCATCCTGCTGGGGAGCTTTCACTATTGCTGATGGACCAACCTGATTGCCCTGTGTATCTTGATTCATTGGGGCAAGTTTTCTAAATCCAACAGGGCAGTCTTGTGGTCCAGATTGTACAATGTCAGCTTTCTGACTAGTTTGCCTATCTTGTGGTTGAGATTCTCCTCCTTGTTTCAATAGGCTTTGAAAGTTTTTTGATCGACTGCACCACTTCTCCCTGGTCATGCTGTAGTGCATTATGGTGGTCTACGTAAGCCTTGACCTGATTGTATGAGCTTTCTCTATATAGCTTTCCTGAATCATAGCTGGGGATGGCGCTTTCAGCCTCTGCCTGTAAAGCTTCAGCTTGTGTTGTCTTTTTTACTGCCTCTCGTTCATGCTGAAGAAACTCAACGTTGGCCTGAGCTTTGGCCATGTCTTCCGCTGCAGTTGCCATCTCTTCCTTTTGCAATTGCTCTGCTTTTGCTGCACCTAGAGCTATGGAGAGTGCTGCAAGCCACCATCCCCTCCTTTTACAGTTGCTTTGCTTTTACCACATGTAGAGTGGCATTGGCCACTGTGGCTTCGATTTGTGCATTTGCAGCTTGGGCAGCAAGATTCTCTGCTCTTGAGGCCTGGGATGACTGGCTATGACAAGAATATGCTTTGGAAGGGTGTGAGGAGTGGGTGGAGGAAGAATTCTGTGAAATGCTGGTATGTGCCTTAGATCGAGTTGATGAAGCCACATATGACCACTGAGATGGTGTATATGAATGATGAGTCATGTTGGACTTGGCCTTCTTGCTCTGTGTGTCCTCTGTCTGAAGATGGGCTTGGAGAGATTCTTTACTGCTTTTAAAGAGCTTCTGATGTTCTCTGTTTATCATTTCAAGGTGTTATATTTCCTCTTTGAGTTTTGGGTCTCCTAGCTGCGCCTGGATGTGAAGAGGTTGTGTTCCCAACCTGTCCATTGGAAGAAAAGCCCTTCCATGTCCTCCTCTATTGAGCGGATACTCTTGGGAGAAATATTATCTTTGGATGTGTTGCATAGCTGTAGCAGCCTATCCCAGGATTTTTCATGCTGTTGATAGCACCTATCCCAGTTCTCCCACAGGCATGACTGCATGGCTTCAGTAACCTTCCTTTGTTGCCTTAAGTCATATGGTTTCTGAGATGTCGCTTTCTTTTCTGAGTTTTGGACATCAAATTCCATATTTGTGTTGAGGTTATACTGTATGTAGGGGTCAGATCTCCCAGCACACTAGAGAAATCTGCCATGACTAGAGAGGACTCTGTGCTTGTGATTGGCAAAACCTGAGGGTTGAAATTAATTTTAAATTGATTTTAATTGATTTTAAATTTATATTTAACTGATTTTTAAAGTAATGGGGTTTTTTGTTAACTGGAGTTTTAAATTTTTTAATTGTATTTTAAACCGATTGGCCATAATTTAATTATCTTAATTGATTTTTAATTATTATTCTGTATGTTTTTTAAATGGCTGTACACCGCCCCGAGTCCTTTGGGAGAGGGGGCGGTATATAAATTAAATTAATTTTAAAAAAATTAATTAAAAAAGGAACTGCTTAGATGCATTTGAGGAAGTAGATGCAATTCACTCTTTGACCACTATGGGGTGCTGCATGTGGATAGCTTAAACACGAGTCTCTTGTTTGCAGAGTAGTCACCAGGGGGCGCTGCAGCTGAGACTAATGCTTGGAGTAAACTGGGCAATGGTGTTTCCCTTTTGACAAGGTTAACTTGGACTATGGATGCCTTGCAAACTCTTAGGAAAGGTTGCCTTGCCAATTTTCAAGTAGAAATCAAAGGAATAGCTGATAGTAACTTTAAACATTTGCTGCCTATAATTCCAGGTCTCACTTTGTAAGCATTCAATACAACAGCGTCCTGAAGGAGCTTGACTTTTAAATGCAGATTGGGTCAGCCTGACTGAGGATGACGGATTATCATGCAAATCTAGGAAACCTCTCCATTCAATTTCAAGAGAATTCTTTCCATTAAAGTCTTTCTTATTTAATGCAAAGAGAAGGATGCAAACATATACTCTTTTCTTTTTATCTGTTTTCACTGGTACCTCTTTTCAAAGTAACTCTTTCACTGTTCTGTTTTAAGACTGCTTATCACAGATAGTTAAACTCAACAGAAAAGGTATTATTCTAGATTGCTTTATTCTTCAGATATTCTCAATCAACAACTTAATGTTACTGAAGGAATTCTTCTGAGGTATATAAAGTCTGTTCCTTTTCGTGTAGATGAAAAGAGGTACTTTTCATGCCATGTTAAGAGAACAAAAAGACTCCTGCCTTGAGGGGATAAGGCTCCCTGCAAGACTACAATTTGAAAAGCTCCACTGGCCAAGTAAAAACACCAATGCAACCACATTGCATAAAATTACATTTCCCAGAAATCAATCCCTTAATTATAGTTAAGGATAGTTCTTAATTGCTAAACTATTTACCCCAACCAGCACAATAGTGTTAAGGGTATCATCAAAGGATTTAAGATGCTCCAAATAAAGCTGCCTTTTGCAATGGACTAGGAGTAATTCTCCTCCTTTTCCTCCTCCTCCTCTTCTATTCCCTCAATTTTTCCTCATTTTTATTTTATTTATCTCTTATGCCTTCTTGTTTCTACCCTAACAAATTTATTCTATGTGAAATAGAAAGAAAACAGACCAAGTGGTCTGTGTCATCGGGCCTTGGGCCTTTGGCTGATGTTGTGTAATGCCAGGTCCATAAGAAATAAAGCCCCCCTCATTTATGATCTGATTCGGGAGGGGGAGGGGGACCTGGTGGGTATTACCAAGACCTGGGTAGGCCCAGAGGGGAATGTTCCTCTGATTGAGTTATTCCCACCTGGGTTTTGAGTTTTTCATCAGCCAAGGGCTCAGGGAAGGGGTGGAGGGGGGGGTTATTAAGGAAGATCTATGTCCTAGGGAAACCACTGTTTCTCAGATGACCAGATGTGAATCCCTTTGTGTGAAGTGGGGCTCTGGGGTCCAGGTGGGCCTACTACTCACATACCTGGCTCCCTGCCATGTGACATCGGCCCTGCCTGAGCTCCTTGAGGTTATATCCGGCTTGGCAGTGGAGACCCCCAGACTTATGGTCATGAGGGACTTCAACCTTCCGTCTTGCCAGCATGACCTCAGGGGTTGCTCAGGAATTCATGGCTTCCATGACAGCTATGGGCCTGACCCAACTAATTTGGGACCCCACTCACACAGGAAGTCACCTCTTGGATCTGGTTTTTGTCTCTGTTCAGTGGCAGAATGATCTAGGTATAGGGGATGTTTTTATAGAGCCCCTGTCATTGTCAGATCATTCACTCCTTAGACTGGACTTCCATTCTGCACCCCCTCATTGCAGAGAGGCGGAGCTGATAAAATGGTTCTGCCCCAGGTGCCTAATGGACCCAGAAAGGTTCCTGACAGAGCTTGGGCCATTTCCCAAGGCACAGACACGACCCTGTTGGGGACTTGGTGGCCACCTGGGAGAGGGTGGCATCCGAGGCTCTTGACCGGGTCGTGCCCTTGTGGCCTCTGACCCAGTTTCGATCCCAATTGGCTCCCTGGTTTTCCGGGGAGCTAAGGGAGATGAAGCACTGGAAAAGATGCCTAGTGAGTGGTTGGAGGGCTAGCCACTCTGAATCTGACCGAACACTTCTATGATCCTATATTAGGACTTATTTAGTGGCAATAAGGACAGCAAAGCATTTTCACTTTTCTGCCCTTATTGTGTCTGCAGAAAATCACCTGGCCACACTTTTCAGGGTGACCTGCTCCCTTCTAGAGGTTGGAGTGCAGGAGAACCCCATGCAAGGACGGGCCGAGGATTTTTCTTGTTTTCTGCAGGATAAAATCACTCAGATTCGGGACAGGCTGGACTCTGACTGGGCCCCACTGGGCGAGGGGGCAGGGGCAGTTTTTGGTAAGACCATCTGGGCTGAGTTTGACCCTGTGACCCTGGAAGAAGTGGACAGGTTGCTGGGCAGCCTTAATGCCACCACATGTTTATTAGATCCATGCCCCTCCTGGCTGGTGTTGGCCACCCAGGAGATGACGTGAGGTTGGTTCCAGGGGATTATTAATGCTTCTTTGAGAGAGGGGTTCTTGCCCACTGCCTTGAAAGAGGCGGTGGTAAGACATCTCCTCAAGAAGCCATCCCTGGATCCAACATTGCTGTGTAATTATCGGCTGGTCTCCAACCTTCATTTTATGGCGAAGGTTGTTGAGAGTGTGGTGGCATGACAGCTTCCTCAGCACCTGGATGAAGTGATGTATCTTGATCCTCCCCAATTGGGTTTCAGGCCCAGGTACAGCACGGAAATGGCTTTGGTCACATTGGTGGATGATCTCTGGAAGGCACGGGACAGGGGTTATTCCCCTGTCCTGGTCCTATTAGACTTCTCAGTGGCTTTTGATACTGTTGACCACAGTATCTTGTTGCAGCAATTGCAGGGGTTGGGAGTGGGAGGCACTGTATTATGGTGGTTCTCCTCCTTCCTCTCTGATCATTTGCAATTTGTGTTGGCAGGGGGGCAGATGTGGGCCTCAAGGCCCTTAATATGTGGGGTGCCTCAGGGGTCAATGCTCTCACCCCTACTGTTCAACATTTATGTAAAGCCGCTGGGTGAGATCATCCACGGCTTTGAGGTGGATATCCATCAGTACGCTGATGACACTCAGCTGTACATCTCCACCCCAGGCCACCCCAACGAAGCCGTCGAAGTGATGAACCAGTGCCTGGAGGCCGTGTGGAGTTGGATGGGTCTAAACAAGCTCCAGCTCAACCCGACCAAAACCGAGTGGCTGTGGTTTCCTGTGCCCAGATACAGCCAGCTTGTTCCATCACTGGCCATGGGGGGAGAGATCTTGACCCC
>JAEANM010008258.1:0-17131 GCA_017656035.1 Myanophis thanlyinensis | reverse complement strand
TCCCAGAATTCCTGAGCCAGCATAGCTGGCTGGAGAATTCTGGGATTTGAAGTCCACAGCTCATAAAGGGGCCACAGCTGCCCACCCCTGTCCTAGAAGACCTTTGAGATCCCTTCTATTTCTATGATTTTATGACTTTAAGAAAATGCTGACAAAATTAGTGGCTGTACTTTACAGCAAGAATATAGTGTTTATTCTCTATTGGTGCAAGATTCCATTATTTGATTTTGTAATGTTATCATACAAGTGGGTATAAGACAAAAACGTGTCCAAATTCGACAAATTATTTTGCATATTTACAGTTCCAGCAAACAGCAATCCCAACTGCAGCATTTTCAGGTAGTCTTTGTTTAAAACGGTAAGTGGGACTAGAATTTCTATTGCTGAGGGATGGAGTCATAAAGCATGATGTCACATGATGATGTTGTTTATCAATCCTTGCAGTCACTAATCCAGTTTTTAAGCAAGGTCTTCATGTGATTGGGCTTGTGTCTTCCTGCAAGATTTCAACAAGCAAAATCAATAAAGTTGCTGTCAGGAAGTTACACATCCTGAGTGACTCGCAAGCAAGCCAGTGGGTGAGTCAGTGCTATGGAGTAAGCTGATTTGGTAAGGAAATGCTATGGCATGGCTGGACATGTGGGATTTACACAATATGGCTGGGATGGTACGGCAGGCATGAATGTCTACTGACTGGAGATTCCTGGAATCTCATGCTCATAGCAGGCTCCTTGGGAGAAGAAGGGGCAGGAGTGACTTATAATTTTCCCTGCCAGCTTCCGCATTGATTTTGCTTGTGCACATGTCTACAAGACTCTGCAATGTTTGGAAATGTGAGCCAGTTGCCAAGCACCCAAATGCAGTCACACAACCATGGGTGTGCTGTAATGGCTAGAACTGGTGATTAGTACAGAAAAAGTATGAGGAGGAGGTTTGGACAAATAAAATGAATGAAGGCTGAGCTGCAAAAGATATATGAAGGAAACATACATGGACTGAAAGGAAAGAAAAGTCCAAAGTTGGGGCTGAATTTATATCCTAAAAAAGGAAAAGTTTAAAGAAACACAAGGCAGAGTGTGGAAACAAGTTTGATAAAATAGTGAATGGTAGTATTTTATTATCATGCATTTTTTGCTGTTTATTTCATCCTTTTTTTTTTTTTGCTTATCTTGAAAAAGAATACTGGGATAAATAGAAAATGTTCATAGATGTGTGCACTTATGAATTAGAATTTTTTTTTTTTAAAATTGGAAATACAGAGAACTCCCCAAAGCCAAATATTTAAAAAAAGGCTAAAATCCAACTATGTACTGACAGCTCTTTGGGTTAGTCATTTTCTGCTCTGTGAATACATTTCAATGAGATATGAAAAACAACATTGCTTTTCAATATTTTAAACATTCTAACATTTAAACTACACCCCATAAATGATTTAACAATTCCTATCATAGATTCAGGTTTGGAAAAAGCCCTGAGGAAGACTGTGAAACTAATTTCTTTTGAATAAAGAAAGTACACAGTGGTGTCAACACAATAATTTATGACTTACCTTATCCAGATTTGAAGAATAAGGAGCAGGATCCCATGCCACTAAAATAACATCTTTATACAAGGAGTTATCGACGAAATGATAATTAGGATTAGTAAGAATCTGTTAAATGCAAAGAAACACATATCTACTAAAAATATTCCAAACTTTATTTCCCTTCCATGTTCTTACCATTATCTAGCTTAAAAATTAGCTTTAAATCCTCCTTCAATCCTTCTGTCATCAGATTTAAATGCCCCTTCCCACTTTTGAAAGTAAAATTTAATTTAATTTAAATTTTATCCACATGTGCACACTCCATATGTAGAATACCACTGTAGAGAAGGTAAGGGTTCTCTTATCACTTTCAAGGAAGAAAGTAATAAGAGAGAATGGCTCTGTCAAAGAAGATGCTTCTATCTACATAGAATAAACCAGTTTTTTATTTTTTGTGTGTAGGTTTTCAATTAGTAATTGTCACTGTTAAAATAATGCTAGCTATTGGTAAACCACAACAGCTGGAGATATATTTACAAGTGTTGCAGCATCCTGCAATCACATGAAATATGCTATATGTGTGCTTCACAACCGGCTTCTGACAAGCAGAATCAAAAAGAAGTGGCAGTCATTGATGCCTCTTTAAGGACTGTAGTTTTTTGCTCAACAGCAAAAGTGATGTTGTAAGAGCAGCGTGGTCATGTAATGTTTCCCTTAGGGACAGCAGCACTTAATGATGTTGTGGTTGGTAAGTGAGGATAATCTGCATGCACAAGAGTGGCGAGATCCCATGAAAAAAAAAAAGTAAAGTCATTTTTCAGCATATACAGGGATACTGCAGGCATGAAATATTTCCCAACAAGTATTTAATAAATAATTATGGCCTGAGGGTTAGGGAATTTATTGGCTGCAAGTCATAATTAAGAAACATAAAATTCAAAATGCATACAAATAGAAGTTTGTTTTGAAGTGAATAATGTAACTGCCACAAGAGGGCACTGCAGGTTTTAAAAAAGGAATATTCATTCTGTTTGGTCATGAATCTCTAATCACTTACAGGTCTTAGATTCATTCCACTCTCTACAACTTTGCTGGTTTATGTCATCTCTATTTTACCTAGTTCCTGTGAGTTCTTATGGTGTAACAGTTTGAATATTTAATGCCAGTACAGTATGTGCTAAAATCTATTTCTATTGCACCCAATTTCCACATCCTATGGCATTTTTAAATTTCAAAAAATCAGGTTTACTTCTGAACGAAATATCTTTCTAGCTAATTTAAAATATCTTTCTCCAAACCATTTTTGTATGCATTTTTAAAGATAAGAATATCTGGACAATTATACCATCCAAAATTATTTTATGCCTAGGAATTATTTTCCTAGGAAGCATAAATGTATACATAGAAAAAATGAAGTTGTCTACTTAAGATACAATTTATAATGAATGAAATAATAAAGATGATAAGGACCGACAAATCAACAAAGCCACTGAGTCTGGCATTCCTGTTTATTTTCCTCTTCTGTCTTGTTATGTGATCCCTAGGAAAGAAAATTATTTCCCCCCCTACATACTGTATTATGAAGCTAGAAGTTTATTATTTAAATCCTATGGTAACCGAATTTTACACTGAAGCTAATAGATATGCTGGTTGATGATTATCAACTATCTAAGAGCAGCAATCCATTTTTGATTAATAAATAAAATATGAGTTACTGGAACAGTAGGACCTAATAACTTAGATGATGCATTTTAAAATTATGTTGTAAAGTGGTTAAAGAAATTCTGTTGAGTATGTGGATGAAGCTAGATACATGTAAACTTTTAGAAATTTATTTATTAAGTTTCATATTGTTTACAAAAGGTCAATATATCCTAGAAGATAATATACATTTATGGATCTTCAACAGATTTACCTGGGAATTAATGATGCGTATTGTAGTTTTATTTCCAACGTCTTTTTCATAACCTTTCGTTGGAGCAGAATTGAATCGCAGAACTGCATCATGAGAATCTAGTGTGAAAAAAGTTATGTTTACTTGGATGTTCATATATGTACAATCATACAGAGGATTACTTAAAAGTAGATTCCATTATATTCTAAATGAATTCTAGTATACATGCTTGATCCACAGGTATCACACACAAATATTATCTACTATATTCTCATTTTTTCACTTTAATGACCCTGTAATCCCTTGCATTAGGATGGAGTCAAGGCAACTGAATGGAGCTGAGCTTTTACTGGCCAGATACCCTTCCTGACACCTACACGGAGCTTACAGCAGATATGTTCTCTTTGCGTCTAGAGAGAGAAATATCTGCTGCTACCTAGGATTGAACGCACAGCCACTTGACTGTGAGGCTGCACATCTAGGCCACCACACAATTCATTTTTTATTATATTGTATTATAATATTTAAATTAACTCAAGTACAAAGAACAGTCTAAACCAAGACAAATATTTCAGCTTTTAAAATTAGTATGGAAATGTGAGCAGTCCATGTGAATAGAAATTTCATTAAGCTTTTTAAATTAGAACAGAAAAACTAGCAATCCATGTAAATGTGGTTCTATTGTCATATATATTCTTTTCACAAAGAGACAATAAATGCAAATACATAGTTGCAGAACTAGTTACATATTATTTCCTTTTTCACTATTGTTTTAAAAGCTATGCTCTGAAGAGATACTCAGTTGTAATGCAGTTCCTAAAGTACTTTGGGTATTTTTATGCATCCTGTATATATATTTATCTTCGAATACATTTTGCTGTGTCTTGGATTACTATGCCAACATTTAAATTATGAGAGAGTGTGAATATACCCTGGCAATGTTTATTTTCTCATCAGACACAGTTCAGTTATTCATACAGCATTTTGCCATTCTGCTGTGAAACAATTCTATACTGCAGAGATAAGGCCTGGAAGTTTACATTGTATTTATTTGCTATATTGAATAGTATCTGAAAATTCTGTAATACTGGGAAAGATTGAAGGATAGAGGAGAGGACATGCAGCAGGAAGCTGGGTTGCCTTGATTGCAACAACAATGGTTGCACCATTGTAAGAACTAAAAGGCAAAGCTGGGATCAGATTCTCCTTGAGAAAAATGAATGTGATCACCAAGAGCTGTCACTGGTTTGATGGCATCTGATTAATGCAACGTAGCTGTCAGGAGAAAGAATGTTCCTGTAATTGGGACACAGGAAGAGAAAGAGTCAAAGTCAGGGCCACAGTAAGGTAGTAGGGTTAGTAATGATAGCTCTGGTTTCTTGTTAGTTCTGGGTCTGAACTACTTTGAAGGGCTTACAATTCCATTGTGAGATACAAGGAGTTTTCCAAAAATCTTTTTGTTCTATCATTATGCTGCCTCATTCATGGCATTTTATAGAAGGTCCAGATGCTAGCATTTTCCACTTCTATTCCTTTTTCATGTTTTGTCATTTATCTTTTCCTCTCCCAGAAAAAAGTGAGAAAAAAGCAGATTAGTAAAGTAGGGGGCATTTTTTTTATAAGTACCAACATAAATATGGTACAATATTGCATATTCAAACTGTAAGATTTGATCATCACTATGACAGCAAGCCCCATGAGATCTGGTGTGATATAAAGCAGGATACCTTAAATAAGCAATAAAAATAAAGTGAGCATTAGCAGAAGGAACATATGTGCGGGCAGGAAGATAAAATATACATGCACTAAGAAATAAAACATTTGTCTTTTTAAAACCTCTATGCATTCCTTTCTCAGTAACTAAAGGAGAAAAGAAATGAACAATGGCCTCAAAGTGAAAAAAGCCAGCAAAGAATTAAGCGAACAAAGGAACAAAACGGTTGATAGTTCGTGAAGAAAAGAGAAATATGAAAGAAGTGAGTATTGTATCGATTGCCATTAGAAGAATCAGTCTTAAATATTTTGCAGCTTATCTCATTATCTGCTGAGATAAATGTATCCCAAATGTGCTTTAAACATCTGAAGCATGGCAGAAAAAAATTATATGTACTACTATTATTGTTGCTGTCATCATCAGCCTGAAGGTATATAAGTGAAACTCTCCAGAGCAGGTAATAAGGAGTGAAACATTAGGTCTAGAATGACATAACACTATTTTAAGAGAAAGAAGGGGACTATGGGGTGGTGATGGGAGGGGGGGAATACTGAGAATGTCACTTTTTATAAATGAAGGAATGTTAGGACTCTACCAAAACAGAAGAAGAAAACAGAATAATATGGGTTGCCAGGAATTAGATATGATAGCATGAGTTTCATAACTAAAATTTGTTTGTAAAATTATCGTTGCTTCATATACACACATATTTAGCTCATGATAAGTGCAATAGGAAAATCTGACTGGAAACTTCCTGTATCCACAGATCCAATAAGAAGCCAAATAGGCATAGTAAAATAATTACAAAAATAGATGCATTTGCAAATATGCATTTGCAATAACAGAGAAATAACCACATCAAGATATATGCTTCCAATCATATTTGCTTATTTTAGATTAAGACTAGGTGTTATCCACACCATGTCTATTTTTCAGATATCTCTGTGGTTAAGCCTTTATTAGAAATATGTTTACTACAGCTAGTCCTTAATTTATCATCATTCATTTAGTGACTGTTCAGATTTACAACGGCACTGAAAAAAAGTGACTTACAACTCAAGTTTATCACCACTGCAGAATCCCCAGTCATGTGATCAAAATTTGAGCATTGATAATCGGCACGTATGATCCAGATTTGCTTAACGACTATGTGATTCACTTAACAGCTACAGTGGTTTGCTTGTAGAAAAAAAGGTTGTAAAATTGGGTGGAACTCACTTGATAAACATCTTGCTTAGCAATGAAAATTCTGTTCCCAACTGTGAACTGAGAACTATCTGTAATTTTACTAAATTAATGGGGAAGAAATTTCTTTTGAAGTTTCGTTGGAATGTCCTGTTTTCTGTTCTGTAAATGATCTCTTCTGTAGTTTTCAAAAACATCTCAGAGAAAGATATTATGAGGCAACTCCCCACATAGGGATTCCCTGCATGGGGACAGTCAGGGGGGCACAGAATGATAGACAGATATAGGATGATAGGCAACACCTTCCATTGCTTCACAAAACTAAACATCACTCTGTCAGCACTGGAAACCATATTATCCACAGAAACTTCTATGCTGCCATTATTGGAACCTGAGAAATTGGGAGGGGTAATCTCTTAGAGCATAGTTGGTAGTCTAAATAAAATTCTTTAAGGATGTCAAGGCTAGGTCAACCGACACCTGTGAGGGGTTGACTGAAAAAGTGGTTTCTCTTTCAACCTTGTTGGATTCGGCAACGTGATGGTATGACGGGTGAAGGGGATAGATTGTGGAATTTACTTGGCTGATGGGAAAATCCAGACATTCAGATTCGGGTTTTCCCAGATGTGCCAGTATGATTTCTTAAACAAATTCTTACTTAGATGGACTATGTCTCTGAGTGCTGAATGGAAATGAAGAGTTTGGCTGGAACACTGACAGTAACCCAAATCTCATCTTTAAAACCTACCAGCTGCCCATCAATTGGGAGCTGTCAGGGGTCCTGAGCTCTTACTACCGATCTATGCCTGGGTGGTGTGAAGACTCAGGGAAGATGAAAGAGAAACCACTTCTTTGGTTAACCGGCTCACAGTGTTGGTGAATAAATGAATAAATGGGAAAATGAAAGGACTGAAATTTACATTACATTAGAATTTAAAAGAGGACTTTTATGAAATTCTTTTTAAGTATATTATATGCAGAGAAATGACTCTTGCTCATGACTCAAATTCATGTACTGATGTTTAATGATAATAGAATAGCTAACAAATTACTGTATTAACAGAAATTACAGTGAATATATTATATTTACTGATACTTTTATTGTAATTTCATATAGATGGTTAAAACTATTTAACCTTAATGTCCTTGCATACTTTTAAATGATTCACTTGTCTAGGAACACCACTGTCTGGGCACAATATGGCCTGGGGTCTCTGGATGTGGCTGTTTTTTAATATCTGGCAGCCTCAATCAACCAATGGTAAAGAATGCTAATAGCTGCCATACAACATCTGGTGGGAAACAAAGTTAAATGTATGATTTAGCTTTTACATAAAATCTGTTACTGTAGTTAATCTATTGTTTAAACTTTTCTGCTTCCATATAGTAATGGATTTTGTCTTAATTGACAATGCTTGTGATTAAATGTATGATGTATCCAAAATTGAGTCTCACTGACCCCTAACTAGTTTATTGGAATGTTATAACTGTTTATAGTGTAATGGAATTTTGTATGTATATGAATCTTTCCAATCTTAACCAAGTTTTAAATGTGGTGTTTCTAGTTAAATTGAATAATTATTTGATTTGGAAGAAAGAAAACTAAAATAAATGAGAATTCTGTTTGATATGTTTATATAATCAAAAATATTATAAATGGAATATTCAATCTTGGTTGATAATATTTCCACTTGAAATGCATAAATCTGTAAAGTTTGTTTTTCTCAATTTCTAAATTTTTCAAAGACCACATTTGTTTTCCTATTTCAAAATCACTTAACAAAACATGCCCAAATTGTGTTTTAATGCATTGTTCTAATACAAATGTTTTGTAAACCCTAACCCTTAATATATTTGTTGAATACAGATTTTTAAATTTGTGTTATACATATTTTAAAATTTAGAAAAATGCTGTTTTAGGTCACGAGTAATATGCATTCATATTAAAACCAAAATGTACTAATTTCTTCTCCAAACACATTACTACAAAGGTGCTTTTAAAAAGATAACTGGACTTGTTTTTTCCTTAAAGATGTTTTGCTTCTCATCCAAGAAGTTTCTTCAGTTGAGAACTGAACAACCTTCTTGGATGAGAAGCAAAATGTCTTCAAGGAAAAAAGAGAGTCCAGTTGCATTTTGAAAAGCACCTTTGGATCAACCACAACCTGGATGACTGAGATTCTCCACAGACCTCCAAATACATTGGTTCTCAAAGGGGTTTTTTTTTTGGATGGGGGGAGGTGTTGATAGAAAAGATCATATAAAAAGGAGAAACTAAGTGTTGGGAAAAAAAACCCCTTCTCACGATTCTTATGTGTTATCTTCAAATGGAGACAATGCATATTACTACTTGATGCAGAGGAATTTTGCCTTGCTATAGTGTCATTGCTGGAGAATAGCAATATGGGAAGATTGCTACAAAATGATGTTATGCTTGATTCCAGAAAAAGAATATGGTTGCCTCTATACAAAACAGGATGCCTTCTTACAGGCTTTGGTCTAACTCACTGCTTCTTTTACCTTATCTTATAAAGACCAAAGAGTACAGAAATAGCCCTCACGTGGTTATCTGGATTCCAGCTACATACCAGAATTTAAATAAGCTAAACATCTTTACCCACCTATTTCATGCCCCAGAGAAGAGTTCAGTATGGCACCAGCAGACATAACGACAGCACAGCTTCCAAATCCATGAGGATTTAATTTATTCAGTGAAGTTTGAGGGACGTGTTTTTTCCAACCAAGGACTGAAAAGGGAGCTTCCTCGCCATCAATGGTTCTGATGTTTACACGTGCCTTGAGCTCACAGAAGAGCTGTTCTGAAGTCAGTTGGGAGTTTTGCTTCCCTCTGAACTTCACGCCATGCTTATTGGCATTCAAGTAATTTTTCATTGCTTTCTGAAGGCGAGGATTCAGCATCTTGGAGGAGACATCCCCCCTCCAAAGTTTGAACAGGAACGATTTTGACATTGTGGAATAAATTTCATTCCATTCATGGGACTCTTCAATCAGGTTTCTTCCTCTGTGATTTGTGTGTCTTTTCTTTATCTTCTTTTGAGGGAACCAAGAGTTCTGTAAAATATTCCTCTTCTGAACCTCCCCCTGTGCAGAGTTTAATTTCACTATTCGCTGAACATTATTTGATAACTGAAGCTGACCAGCAGCAAATAAATAATCACTGTTCCTCTGATGAAAATTGCTTTTGGATTTTCTTCTTAACTGAGAAGGAAAAAATTCTTCACTTTCAAAACTGTTATCTAAGCCAGTCCACTTTTTAATATTCCCAGAATCTGACTTAAATGAGTCTAAAACATCTTTGTTGAAGAGCATCTCATTGACTGTTTCGGAGAAGGGTGGGTCATGAATTGCTCCCATGATAACCCTCTGTTTGCCTTGAATAGGCAAGAGCCTTTTAGTCTCAACATACGAGAAGGAACTAGGAGTTGCATCAGTGGTGTTGCTATCTGTGAAATATATGAAGATAAATAGGAACAGGAGGCCCCAGGCAAATATTCCAAACAGCATTACTTGTTTCCATTGTTTCAGATTGGGTTTCATGGCAATGTTTGTGACAATTCCTCTGTACCTTAAGGGGCTTTTTTAAAAATAGAAATAAAACCTGGAAAAAATATAGTATATAATGAAACTCTTGAAATATTCACAAGATAGCAAAGAAGCAATCTATTTTGCAGAAAAATAAGAACTCTAAATGTGATGATTCTGAACAACCTATACCAATGTCATTCTACTCTTACTGTAAGATAGACTGCTTTTCTCTACTAACAGTTCGGTCACATAATTTGTGACATAACCATCATTCCCCAATAAAATGTAATTTTATGCAATAAAATTTGTATGTAATAAAATGGGGGTGGAATGTTCATTTCTTGGATTTTTAAAGTTGTAAGGCTCCCAGAGCAACGAGATGCTGGTTGGGAAGCCACATAAGTTTGTTTAATAATTAAATAATTATAATAGGCTGCTGCAGATCAGGGTGAACCTTTTGACATCTGTCACTTTGTCTAGATAGGAAATTACTATCTTTTTTTTTTTACTGAGGACTATTTTGTTTAATCCAATTCTCAGAAACAGAAAGGATTGTCTTTCACACGGTGTGACAGAGAACTTTAGAAAACCTTGTGGTAATTCTGAAATACATCAGACACTTATATACTGTATCAGAGTGTCTTGCATTTAGGAATGCTTTTAATTTTGTAAAACCAATCCGTACAATCTATAGTTATAACTGGGCATTTTGATTGGATGCTCCTCATTAATTTCTTTTGAATGTGTATCCTCAGTTTTATACATTGGAGGAGAGTTAAATAAAATGAAAGCCAATTTCTCTGGGTCTCTGGTGCTTTACTGGACCAACTCAATGTCCTGTGTATGATGCCTTGAGTCTAGCCAACAGCCAGAAATTATCTAGTAGACTAAATCTATTACCCTAAGGATCTCTGCTGAAATTGTTCAGGAATGGTCTTGTGTCATTGATTCTTCTTTTGTATCAATGGGAGAGGTTCTATAGGGAAGGCTGAATTTAATCTATTCAGCATTAGGTGATTTTAAGGGACACTACTGTTCCATAACTGGTCTTCCATATCCGGCCTGGCCTGATACCGAAGGGTTAATTAATTTTTAAACTTAAATTTTATATAAATTTATTTTAAATTCTGGGTTTTGTTTTTAATTATTTACCGTATTTTAAAATGATATCTAATCAGCCGCTATTTAATTATTTTAATTAATTTTAATTGTATTTTGTATCTCTACTTTGTTTTTATTGGCTGTAAACCGCCCCAAGTCCTGAGGGAGAGGGGGCAATATATAAATTGAATTAAATAAATAAATAATAAATAAAATAATATGTGACATTTGTAATTTCAAAGATGGGTTGTAAGTACCTTTTTGGAAGTCCATCATAGTTTTTAATGGTTATTAAGTAACTGATCATAAATTGAGGACTACCTGTATGGAATGATTGATGGAATGTTTGAAAGTTCTGCAGTAAAGAAATGGTAGAAAAAAGATAAAAAACAAGAACTGTCCGTCCATTTTGCCCATATCATTGTATTTGGTTTTTACACATTACTGTGTATAATTTTATATGCAACCTTTTATGCTATAAATGTTTTATAGAGTTAAATATATTATTTGATGCATATTTTAAATGACATATTGTTGTCTAAAATACAACTTCTTTTCCCAGTACAAGTTGTTATGGTATTTGAAAAGAAACTAATCAATAGCAAGAACATTAACAACAGAAAGCCACAATAATTGCAGAAATAATGCTATTGACAATTTTATTGGCCACTCTATATCTTTTTGGTGTATGTTGCTGGAGTCCAAGAACATCTGGAAATATAATTGTCTAGATTTCTCTCCCCCCTCTCTCTTCCTCTGTGTGCATATATAATGTATCATATTTAAGAGATAAATTTGGGGTGAAGAAAGAACATATGATGTGGGATCCCAGTTTTTAGTATGTAGCCAAGAATAATATAATGCAATATTTATTTATAGTGATATATTCATTGTTACAAATTTACCAATCTAATACATAAGTGTTGGGCTCCAAATTTTACAAAATAATAATACTTTTCTCAACATAAAAAAAAATTACTAAGATACTATTAACTTATTTATTTATTTATTAGAAGTTTTTGAACAACAACAACAAAAACAGATACAAGAGTAAGAAAAATAAGAAAATACAATGACAGGGATGATATGCAAATTTGTGCATTTATGCATGCCCCCTCTACTGTCCACTTAGGTATGGTGTAAAGTCCACAGAGATCAGTTTGCAACTGAAGCTATGAGAATTTGTTGCAGGTTCAACTGAATCAGATAGGGCATTCCAGACTTCGACAACTCTATTACAAAGGCCATATTTCTTACAGTCTAGTTTGGAATGATTTACATTAAGTTTAAAGTGGTTGTTACCATGTGTGTTATTGCAATTGAAACAGAAAAAGTCATTTACAGGTAAACATTACTGTGTATAATTTTATATGCAATATCTAGGTCTGACTGTAAGCAGCATAGTCCTAGGTTGTCCAAACTGAGAATTTCGAGCCTAGTAGCGTAGGGAATTCTATTTCTTACAGAAGAGTGCAATACTTTTCTCGTGAAGTAATTCTGGACCCACTTGATTGTACTGATATCAGATATATGGTGGGGATTCCAAACAGTTGAACAATACTCTAATATTGGTCTGGTATAGGATTTATAATCTCTAATTAACAATACAATGTTTCCAGAAAAAAACTGCACAATATTAAATTAACAACTCTTAATGCTTTTGGCAATGTTTTTACAATGAACCTTGGAGCAGAGATCACCAGAGATAAGCACACCTAGGTCCTTGACATAGTGAGCGTCATCAGCTAATTCAATGCCACCTAGCTTATACTTGACATTTTGATTATGTTTATAGAACATAAACATATTGTTGATAGAAATTTGGAGATGCCAAGTGGATGACCATTCTGACACATAGTCGAGATCACTTTGCAAGACAACAGACTTATCTGTAGTATTGAATAGTTTATGTCATCAGCAAAAGGATGCAATTGCTTTTAAGTTGCTCACATAGATTGTTAATATAGATCTTGTGGCCCAACAGTGGCCGGCTGAGCTGTTGGTGGAATCCGACAACGATCCGACCACTATAGGACTTCCCTGGAGGCTGAGGAAGATTCTGGCGGGTGTTCAGAGTCAGAACAGGGACTAGAGAGGCCTGTTGACCACCAGGTAGCATCTGAGTCAGGGAGCAGTGAGGAAGAACAGAGAGGCTGTCCCCTACATACGTATATGTTGGGCTGTGAGGAGAAGGAGCAGCTTTGGAAAAAGGGTCACAGAAGGAACAGGTGGCTACTTATTGGCCCCTCCCAGAGAGCTTATAGGTAGGGCAATGGGAGGGGAATGTGGCAGGAAGCAATAGTTCTGTTCAGTTCATTCACGTAGCCATATGCAAGGCTTTCAGACAATCTGTAAGTGCTATCAAGCTTTGTTATTTAAGATAGCATTTTGGGTTCTCAGACAGGGAGTTGCTTATCTCCACATTAGTTTTGGCAAAGAGCCAGGTATGCCTTCATGTGTATGAAGACCTGAACAAGAGCAATAGAGCAGGAATAGTGTGCGACCTAAAATGCTGCCTTGTGGAACACCACTGTTGACTGCAACAGGATTGGACAGTGAGTTTCCTATTTTGACTTTCTGTGATCTGTTAGACAGGAAAGCAGCAATCTATTTGTGTAGAGGACCAGAAATGCCATAAGAGTTATATATATTATAACTTAGTTTATAATACCAAACAATTTTAAAAGATATAGCTTGCTAGTTTATTTTTGTAGACAAACTATTATAGCATTGCTTTAGCCATTTGGCTTCATGATGTAATAAGATCTCTTGAACATATTGCAAGCCACATCCGCTAGACAAAAATATGGAGAGAGTTCTGGTTGTAAGAGACCAAGAAAGAATGTCAACAGAGATTATACATTCCATTGATTCTTTGTATAAGGTAATGGTTTTCATATATCAGGAACTCACGGTGAACCTATACCTGTGAATAATCACTATATAGAAAAGTTCTACCATCATATATCTCAAAGCAGATGCATTTCAAAAAACCAATCATGGCTTACATAGTTCCATAGAAGAATGAGCATGACCACTGGTCTGAATAATACAAAAACATAAATCTTATGATATTACTTTCAGGAACATAAATTGAGTGCAATGATTATTCTTTTTAATTCAGTGCAGATATCTTTTCTTCATAGTAACAGAAAAAAAACTTATTAAAATATTTGAATGGAATAATTGTTATAATAAACTTATTTGCTTCAGGAGAATATTCAGTAGAATATTTGTCTCTGACTGCAAAATTTTTCATTATTTCATTTAGCTCAATGTAAAAACCAAAACAATTTTATTATTATTTTTTCAATTATCTACAATTGTTAATCAAACCAATTTTACACCAATTGTTACACTTTTTAGTATAAAATACACTCCCATATACTAATAAGTTATAGGATTGCCCCAAGAATTTTGGGATTGGGTGTTTGTAATAAAAAATAGAGGCAAAAAATTTCAGGTCTGGAAAAACAAAATAATAGATTAAATGTTAGAAATAATGTTTTGTTTGTTTTTATTTAATGCATATTAAAATCTGAATGTTTCTATGTTTGCACATTATTCCAAATAGACAATAAAGAAATATATCTCCCTTACTATAACATGCTACTAATCATTTAGATATACTATCCACACCACAACATTTTATGCTATATTCTTCTATTGACAGATTAATATATGATTCAGATTTTTCATAAGAAAATTATTTTGGAAGAGCCAGAGGGGATATAATGTCCCACAATTTCTGCTCCAGAATATACATCTTATTTTAGTATTACCATTCTAAAAACAGGGCTACCATAATCTGTAGGACCACTTGATTCTGGCTCACAAATACAATAAATTCTAGTTCTTTCTAATTGTAACCTTAGATTGATTATTTCTATTCAAATATGCTTCTTGAAAATACTATTTCTGCTCATGCTGACTTAGATCTCATTTGTATTGATGCCTGTTTTTCCCCTCTCAGCTGTTTTCATAGCTGTGAGCAACTCTGATATCAAACAAACAAATAAATTATTATTATTTGTAATTATTATTGCAAGCCTGGAAATCTTTTTTTTTTTCATTTTTATTTTTGCATAATTCTTTCCTTGCTTGCTTGCTTCTTATATTCCAATGTGATATCATTTCAGACATTGTAGGAAATTTTATTTCCAAATTTAATAAGTAGCATGGGATGAAGCATTGAGATTAGCTACTTCCTTGTTACCCACTGAAAACATACGGTAAAATGAGCCCTAATTACAGTTCTTCCTCCTCGTGTAACACGAGGAAGAGAAACATGCAGTCTAAAATACCTTAGGGCCTTTCATTAAGTATGGAGGAAAATCTTATATGCTAGAAAGTATTTTGCTTTCCAAAACACATTTTTATTAGAGATTTAAAATTGCTGCATATAATGTAGCCTTGCCCCTGATTCTTGTGAGAGATTGATAAAATAACTATATCCATCAGTTCATTAACAACTTGCTCTTACTTATATCTCACCTTTGTAATGACATATACTGTAACAGATGGATTGCATTTGGTTTTCTATTTCCATTCAGAATGAATTATAATTACATTTTCAAGTCAATCTGGAGATCTGGTGCTAGCCAAGTCCCACCGGTTATGCTAGTTTTATCTCATTGTGAAGTCCTCTCGCATGAAGGTGATTGGGGCAAGAGTGGAGGATGCCAAGGATAAAGTTGGGTGGAGGCAGTTGATTTGCTGTGGTGACCCTAACAGGAACAGCCGAAAGAAGAAGAAGTCCTCTCACAATGGAAATGATTGGAGATAGGAAATAGTTGAACTATTTTAGACATAACAATGGCCTAGGGAGCAAAAGTTCAGCATCTTCTGATCTTCAACTATTTCCTGAAGTTCATAATATTGTTGATCACATTAGATATGTAACATACAAAATTTTTATTTTAACTGTATAAATAAATAGGCAGAATCTTAGTTTTCTTGTTGATGTTAGACAGATTTTAAAGCTTAAAATTTACGAAGTGTAGAAGAAAATCATCTCATAAATATATTAGTCATTAAAAAAAACTCATTTTTAAAAAATGTTCCTGAAGGTAATAGATATTCACAAACTAAAATGTTGTAACTATGATTTAGAGATTTTCCAAATAATTAGCTATCTGTTTCCAAATCCTTTACAATCACATTTGGATATACGGTATTTATAATTCTTTTGTTTTATTCTTGGAATATATATTTAAATTCAGCATAACTATGCCTATTTTTTATGAATGTAGAGGTTGTGAAAACCTCAATCAGAATATTCTTAGATGACCAGCAGCTATGCATAGTTTAAGCAATAGGTAATATCCAAGGATATCACGTTATACGTTCACAGTAATATGTTTGCATTTCAGAATATTTTCTGAGAGGCTGATATTTGAAGGATAGTGTTCGAAGGAAAATTATTTTCAAAAATGCAAATTAATGTCCTTAGTGCAGCAATTTTGAGGGCCTTTCCAGTTGTGTGGAGAAGGAATGAAGGAAGTTTTAAACAATGCATTCCCATGCAAGATGAAATTTAATTAGAAACTGAATAACAGTTATATAGAGAGCAAGAATGAAGAAACAAATTAGAGTAAGCAGGGTTTTTTTGTTTCATGTGGAAATGTATCAGGAATGGAGCTAGAAGATCTATCTACAGTGTTTAAATCTCTGTGGAGATTCTCAGTCATCCAGGTTGTGGTTGTTTCAAAGGTGCTTTTGTCAAGAAGCAACTGGATTTTCTTGGGGTTTTTTTCAAAGATGTTTCATTTCTCATCCATGAAGCTTCTTCAGTTCTGACTAGAGGGTGGAGAATGAAAGGATTCATATAACTTGCTGACAGCTGGTAATTTGCATTCTTTTAGACAGTCCTTGAAGTTACTTGGAGGTTTATCTCAGGGTCATCTGAGTAGTGCAAATGGGTATGGAGCCTTCTTGAAACTGCTGGAACAACTGGAGATAGATGACATGATATCAATTTCAAATTCAAATTTATTGGTCCCATACACAGTCATACATGGCACGATATGCAGTGAAATGCTTATGCAACTGCAGGTAAGTTAAGGTAGGAAGGGAGGGTTAGGGGTAGGTGGGAAGGTGGGAGTTAGATGCAATCATGGATCTTGTAGTCCTGAGTATGCTTGTGGTTCCTGGTTTAGTGTCCGAA
>JAEANM010008257.1:0-17132 GCA_017656035.1 Myanophis thanlyinensis | reverse complement strand
ACACCTTTCTCCACCCATTCCAACCCACCTGCACTTGCCTCTTCACCTCTTTTCCACACTCCCCATCACACTGGACTGTTGACCCCAAATACTAAAACGCCTGCACCTTCTTGACTTCAGCCCCCTATAACCTCACTGTTCCCACTTCCCTCCCTCTTGTTCATACACATGAATTCTGTCTTACGATGACTGACTTTCATTCTTCTTTCCAGACCAGACCTCCACCTTTCCAGGTGTTCCTCCACCTGCTCTCTGTTCTCACTACAGATCACAATGTCATCTGCAAATATCATTGTCCACTGAGATTACTGTCTGACCTCATCTGTCAACCTGCCCATCATCATGGCAAACAGGAAGGGATTCAGAGCTGATCCTTGATGTAGCCCCACTCCATTATGAACTCCTCTGCCTGACCTACAGCACATCTCGCTACTGTCGTACTCCTCTCATACATATCCTGAACTACTGACATACTTCTCTGCCACTCCTGACATCCTCATACAGTAACACAGCTCCTCTCTCAGCACTCTGTCATACGCTTTCTCTAAATCCACAAAGATGCAATGCAACTCATCCTTACCATCTCTATACTTCTCCATTAACATTCTCAGGGCAAAAATTGCACCCATAGTGCTCTTTCTTTCTGCTGCTCACACATATCAACTTCCTTTCTTAGCCTAGCTTCCACTACTCTTTCCCATAGCTTCATTGTGTGGCTCATCAACCTTATACCTTTATACAACTTTATACCAGCATAAAATATATTTAAAATCTTAATTTAATTCAAACAGAATGTATGTGTGAATAACATAAATTTAACTAGTGAGAAAAATTCATTAATCATGCTGCTTCAAGAAAATAGTTTGCTTGAAAACTACCTTGCCACTTACACAGCACAAATAGAGCGTTGGTCCTACCTGATACACTCCTTGTTGTGCTGACCAGACCAGTTTTCAGTCACATGATCAGAATGGGAGACAACCCATTCACTTAGATTCTCTGCCTCAGCCACAATGGAAAAATTACTGTTTCTACCAATATATATTTAGCAATAAGCGAACAAAAAGTAATCAAGTGATTGATTTTTTAAACACAATGAGGCTAAACAGGCTAGTTGAACTATTTGTATAATACCTAGCAGTCCTTTCATAAATGCCTAGTATAAATAGAGCGGGAGTGACAGTTCATTAAAATTTGGGTATCTCCCTGGAAATACTTGGCTCAAAAAATTAATTCTTGAGCGGGGCAATGACCTAAGACAGTGGCCCCTGTTTGGGAGGGGGAATCTCTCAAGTGGTGGGCTGATGTGCAAAGGCCAACCAACCACTTGAATGGCCCAATACCGAATGAACCACGGCTCAGTAGTGGGCTGCGGACCAGTAGTTGGAGACCTCTTATCTAAATACCAAGCCCTCCAGAAATCTAAACTACAACACAGCCTATAGAAAGTCTGGACAGCAGTAAACACTATTGGTAAAGAAAGAAAAGCAGGCAACAGGAATAAATATAAATAACTTGTACACAAGTCTTTCCAAGCTGATGCCTTCCTACTGTTTATATTGTCCAGCAATAGCTTTTTTATATTAACTAGATACTATGACAATTAGAACATATCTGGAAGACACAAAACAGGAGAAGCTTGTTGTATGAGTTGGACTTGTCCTGAAATGCCCAAGCTTCCTTTAATTGCTACACATCAAAGAACAACTATCACATGCATACATTAGAAATCCATCACTGGCAGCAAACTGTTTAACAGGTACCTCGGGCTACTATTGAGTCAGCAAGCTTTAATATTTCACTCTGGATACCTAAAATGTGAAATAGTAATAAAGGATAATAGTGTCCAAAACATTTCACACATTTTAAAGAGCTTTATTTAGAAGTACATTCATGTTTAATTAGAATTACAGCATCACAAGTATTTTTATAATCAAAATAACTAAAGATAAAGTTGTAAGTATTTTAAAAATTATCCATTCCCTTCCATAAAACAAGATGATAGTACAGGAACAGACAATTTTAAATTTGGTGCATGGCAAATTGGTTACAATAAAGAAGTAAAGGAACTGATTTTTTTTGCAATTAAGTGCATTATCTCTTAATTTCTATTTGGTTGTGTAAAAATATACACCATTGACTAAATAATCAATTCTAAAAAATAATCAATTCGAATAAAAGTATATTGTAAAATCATTCTGTGTTTGCTTTCTGAAGACTCAAGCTTGAAGTGTATTGCCTGCTAAAATCGAATTCAGAATAAAAAAGAATAGGATTCAAGGCTTTCATTTTGCTACTACTGTTTTACTGAAAATCAAGTTTAGAGCTTTTGTTTTTATTCTTATGATCCACATGTACAGATAGTGCATCAGTTACCTGCTGTTGCCTGGAACATTACCTGATAAAATCTAATCGTGGAAAGAATGCTAGCAAAATATCTACAGAAACAGTAGGTTCCCAATTGCTAATTCTTTATAAATATGTTTAAGTAGGTATGAAAATATTAGAGCATGCAGAAAAATGATTATCATCGGAACACAATTGTAATGACGACAATAAAAACCATTTAATTATATTTATATTCATCATAATTTTATTAAGTCAATGTGGCATACTTGTTTCTTCAACATTGCACATATCAGTCAAGTAGGTTAAGCTGAGATAACGACTGCTTAAAATAACCAAGTGAATTACATGATATAGTGAGCATCAGAATCTGGCCTTTTAAGATCTTGTTGTTAACATTTAAACGATAGCATGTTACATTAACTATACAAACAGGTAGGAAAAATAAAAGAGTCACCGTAGTATCTATTTAAAATTTAGGTCGAACCCATTTTCTGACTTGATGCTATATATATTTCTCCTGTTATTTTGTATATAATAGCTCTATCCATGTTTGCTGTAGTAATATATTGCTCTCTAAAAACGTTATTCTTGTAGATAAAAATACAGTGGTTTTTTTCTCCACTTTTTCTCCACTCTATAATCGACTTTAGGGACACAACAAAGTGTTTGTCATACAAAAGATTTCCCACGTAGATGTTCTACAGATTTCCTGGGCTACTAGTAATAACAGAAGATAAAATCTAATACATTTGGTGGCCACCAAAGTTAAAGAAAACTAGTTTTAGAGTTTAGCTAACACAAGAATCTTATTGAATTCTTATTAAGATACAAGTCACTTTGGATTGAGCTCACTAGAATGGGCAAGAAAGCTTCAAATTTCCTTTATCTCTGATACCATCACATGTGAAGACTGAATCTGTCTTATGATTCCAAATCCAAGAACATGTTGTTATAAACCATTAGAAATAAAATTCAACAGATCTGAAATATGCTTTGTTTCGTGCAAATTACAGTTGTGTTTGAAGAAACAGAAAATAGAATTCTCAATGAAATAGAAAGACATAAGAGTCAGAGTCACTATAATTTATTCTTGTGACAAAATTAGCCATAGTTTGTAGAAATATGTGTGCAAGATCCATAATACAAATAAGAATAAATGCATCATAAAAGCTTTGGTATTAAGTGAGAAAAAATTGATACAGGAAATTAACCCTAGGTGCAAGTAAGAGATATTTGTCAGTAATATAACAATGCTTGAAATAGTGAACAGGATATGAGAGCAGATTGCAAATTTAGATTTCAACTAGTCTAAATAATAATCTGCACATATGTACATACCAATTAGCTCGCAAATTAACTTTTTACAAAAAAGCAGCAAGGACTTTTTTGAGGATTTGAGGCACTGCTTCTATCCAGTTACATGTACCCATCTCATTAAGTCTGGCAGGCAATGCATGCTACAGTTCCATCTACTAAGGACTGTAATCTGCTGCGGTCCAGGAAGATAGTATATTTTCTGTACATTTCCAATAGCTTAGACTGGTCCCAGGGATTTAGCTGTGATGTAGAGCCTTGTCCAATGACTATACGGAATGTTATGAATAAATTATACTCTCCTGCGGATTAAATTTTTATGTTTTCAATATGTTTATAGTAATATTTAGCATGGTTTTGTATATTTGTTTTTTTATTGTTTAGTGGGTTTTGGATCCTGTTTTAAAACTATTGTATCCAGAGTAATCTATGGGAGATGGTGGCCATATAAATTGAATGAACAAATAAGTGAAAGTACTATATTTACACATAAGTACATTCAAATTGCATGGCTGTAGCCCTTGAGATGCTACAGAATAAATCAGAGGTTAGGGTGTTCTGAAAGTTTCAACTGCATAAGGGCAAGTTGGTGTCTGATACTCCTTTCTGCCACTTGAGGCTGGTATTCAACAGCACAAAACCCAATGTTAGGAAGAAGCAGAAGCACTGTAACACGAAGCAGGGAACACCTTGGGAAGGCTTATAGCTGGAACAGATTCAACGTTTTCCCTAATCTAACATTGCACTGCATCAGCTCAATAGCTCCAGAAGACTCCAAGCAAATAAAATGTTACATCCCTCCATCACTTTAATACTGTTGGACTACCAGTGGAACCTTTAAGAAATGAAGCATCTCGTGTTTAAAAGCAAGATTACAGTAAACTAATATAAGATAAACATAATAAATTATTTATTTTCTTAATCTATAGACTGCCTGGAGAAGTCTGGTAGTGTTCTTGGCCATGTTTTTGAAAATGGTCTATCATTGCCACCTTCTTTAGATTGAAAGAGAGGCTGGCTTAATGTCATTCAGCTGGCTTTGTTACCAAGACTAAAATGTGTAACTCCTTTCTAACCTTGGTGCCTTTATTCACTACACCAAACTGGCTCTCTCAAAATAAAACTTCAATGCATTTAAAAATTGTGCAGGCCTCTAAGTACTGCATGATTTAGCACAATCTATTCCATCAAATTTGAGAGACATAAAAAGGATCTTGAGGTTATAACCTTACTGTAATTCAAGTAAACATACAGGTGGAAGCATGTCATTTTTCTCAGTTCACTAACTGTCTGGGACTAATAAAAAGAACAGAAATTGTAATTTTATCCAAAACATACTAGTTGCTGTATGTAATATGTATTTTATGAAAAAGTATTGTTTATATTGTCTATTTTAACTGTCACTTTAATCTTTTATAGAAAATTACAATTTCAAACTATATTCAATGGAAACCGCATCTAAAATAAACATATATTTCTACTAAGTGAGTTTTACAGCTCTTCTATCTCAAATTTATTTTCTTCATTGATTTCAAGTGGATTTTCTTATTTTTAAACAATCACGTATGCTATAACTTACCACTAACATCATTTACCATCTTTTCCTCCTGTTCTTCCAATTTTCCATAACTGAAAAGCCCTCCTTCTGTTTTTAAAGTTTATGCAATACATTAGAAAAAATATATAACATGAGAGTATTTATAGAGACAAATTGTTAAAATCAGTTATACCTTTTGCTTAACTCACAGACTATTGTAAAAACTAGTCTAGTCTATCTCTTGCAGGCTGCCTCCACATAAAAATACAGGTAGTCCTTGACATACAACCATTCATTTTGCGACCATTCAGTTACAATGCACCGAAAAAAATTGACAGATGACCGTTTTTCATACTTATAACCATTGCAGCATCTCCATAGTCACACAATCAAAATTCAGATACTTGGCAAGTGATTCATATTTATAATGGTTATGGTGTCCTGGGGTCATGTGATCACAAGTCCATGGTGAAGCCAGATTCACTTAACTGTGTTACTAACTTAATAATTGCAGTGATTCACTAAACAACTGTGGCAAGAAAGATTGTAAAATATCTAGTTTAATGAAAGAAAAGGACTAGGGGTTACATGATAGCAGTGTTGCGATATCTCAGGGTCTGCCACAAAGAAGAGAGAATCCAGCTATTCTCCAAAACACCTGAGGGAAGCAATGGTGGAAACTAATCAAGGAGAGAAGCAACCTAGAATTAAAGAGAAATTTCCTGACAGTTAGAACAATTAATCAGTGGAACCACTTGCCTTCAGAAATTGTGAATGCTCCAACACTGGAAGATTTTAAGAAGAGTTTGAATAACCATGTCTGAAATGATAGGGTTTCCTGCCTAAGTAGGCAGTTGGACTAGATGATCTCTATGGTCCTTTCCAACTATTCTACTCTACTCTGCTCTACTTCTACTCCTATACTAAGTATTTCTAGCAATAATAATTAAAAAATTTTTTGCTTACTTAAACAAAGAAGACCTTAAACATTCATGAACTACATCTACTTTTAAATAGCAAGATATAATTTCTCAAATACCACACACAGATACACAGTTTTCTAAACGTAGCCTTTTTAGTTTTACCTCATAATAAAGAATAAATTGTTCTTGCCTGTCTAATAACTAGCCATGGATAATGATGTGAAAAACATTCCCCTCAGTATGATTTAGGTCTGAACACCTCATTTTTCCCTGGAAAGCGTTGCATAAATGGGTTTGTATATTTCTAAATATGAATGTTACAGAACTGAAAGAGGTTTGAAGTATTCCTGATCAACTTCTTCAAACTTTGTTACACTTCATGTTATAGCACACTTGGATAACCAAACACTAAGGATGAAAAAGACAAGACATCCAAGATTCCTGTTTGTGCCCTGACAAGAGGTTAAAAAATGCTAACTGCATGATAAATACTGAGACAAAATGTTTTAATGATATTCTCTATATCCTAGAGAAAGCAAGCATGCAAAGTACTATTATCTAATGTGACAGCATGTAAATCTGGTCTGACAAATTTAGGTGTGGGCTTCATTCAATGTTAAATGATCAGTTTAAAAATTTCCAATCATTATTGTCATTTTAGAAACTGCTTGAAATAGATTAGATACATTGGAAATAGGTTTTAACGATCTATTTTGCTGGCAAAACAGCACTGTTAGAACAATGGCACAATTGGATTCCAAATAAAGTAAAGCATAAAATAATGTATATATAAGTTAGCCTGGAAGTCAAATATGTATCACTGTTTAGAAAACATATTAAATAATGTCAATAGAAAAGTTTGTGTAAGACAAGTTCATAAAAATAGCTTTAGTTTTGTATGCTGTTGGAAGTAGTGTTTTACCATGATCTTTCATAATATTTTGTTCATGTTCCCAACCAACATATAAGGAGAAACATTGTTTCAGTCTTGAAAAGTGATCTCGACTATGTGTCAGAATGGCTCATCCATTTGGCAATTCCAAATTTTGATCAACAAATGCTCTGTCTTACATATTGGTAAACGTAATCAGAACGGCAAGTATAAGCTAGGTGGTGCTGAACTAGCTGATGACCCTAGGTGTGCTTATCTCTGACAATCTCTGCTCCAAAGTTCATTGTAACAGCATAGCCAAAAAAGCATTAAGAGTTGTTAATCTAATTTTGCAGTTTTTTCTAGAAACATTGTATTGTTCATTAGAGTTTATAAATCCTATGCTAGACCAATCTTAGAGTATTGTTCAACTGTTTTGAATCCCCACCATATTTCTGATATCACTACAATTGAGTGGGTCCAGAAGTACTTCACGAGAAAAGTCTTGCACTCTTCTGTACACAATAGAATTCCCTATACTACTAGGCTCGAAATTCTTGGTTTGGACAACTTAGAACTGCACCGTTTACGGTCAGACCTAGGAATTGCATATAAAATATGCAACATTACACAGTAACATTCTACCTGTAAATGACTATTTCTGTTTCAATCACAATAGCACACATCTAACAACCATTTTTAAAATCAATGTAAATCGTTCCACACTCAACTGTAAGAAATATGACTTTTATAATAGAATTGTCAAACTCTAGAATTCTTCATCTGACTCAATTGTATTTGCTACAAATTCTCATAGTTTCAGTCACAAATTGACTTCTGTGGACCTTACATCATACCTAAGTGGACAATAGAGGGGGCGTGTCTCAAATACCACACACAGATACACAGTTTTCTAAATGTACATGAATGTGCATATCGTCCCTGACATTGCATTTACTTATTTTTCTTATTCTTGTATCCGTTTTTACTCACTGTTTGTTTTGTGTTGTTATTGTTTGACAAATTCTAATAAATAAATAAAATAAAATAAACATAGTTGTTCCAGTTTTCCAGTATTGATTTCCACAAGTTCACAAATCTGAACTAGTCTGAAAGTTAAAAACATGTAGGAAGCACAATCTAGTCCAAATCAACTGACACTCAAGAATCACAATAATCTCTGCAATGATGCTCAGCTCCCATATGACTCATAATCTCAAATAGACAAACTCTAACATTTCATATTGAAATATAGAGTCCTTGGTGCTATCTGAGCTTGTTTTCTTGCAGACGTTTTGTTTCCCAACTAGCTAACATCTTGTCTGCTAGAATGGAATGGAGTTTGCAAACTAAATTTTGCACCCAGGACTCCACAGTTCAACTCCAAGCTACATATTCTCTTCTATTGATATGGAAATATTGCTTTAGTGGAATTAAGAAACATCAGATTCATATTTTGTATTCTCTAGAAGAATTACTCTTGCTTTTCCAATTTTGTTTTTGCTTTTACATTTCCATTTAATCATTCATTTCTTTCTATTTTTTCTTACATTATTAAACAACTACAAGTTCTTTTTTACCCATTATACAACTATAAGCTTTCCCTGAGACAATAATTAAATCAGAAAGTGCTCAACATTTTAATGCTAGGAATCAATAGTGATAATTTTAGGGCATGGAGGAGTTCTTACCAATAGCAGCAAGATATTTACAACTTGACACCCTGCTACTTAAGAATTTTTGTATGTTTTTATTAAAATATTTAAAAATAAACTAGGGCAGGAAACTGGCAAATAAAGTACTTCTCTATCCACAAATATCTTATTGCCTAGAACAAAAATATAAAATGTAAACTTTAAAAAGTGTATATAAAATCTGAACTAGAATTAAGTATTGCCATTTACAGTAATCAGTTCCTGTTTTAGATGTTTTTACTTTTTTAATATAAAAATGGATACACCCATAAAATAAAACATCCCCCAAGTAACTATTATCAATCACTTTAAATAATATATTGGGAAGAAACTATTTTTGTCTTGTATTAAGAAATGAATTTTCTTAGTTTAAAAGCTGTGTTAACAAGTTCCTTTTACAATATTCAAAAATACAAAAGTTCTATGTCCTATCAAAACTTACAATTCAAAATACCAAATTAATAAAAACATGATCTACTTCCTAGTAATGGAAGAATGATAGTCATGTTATCTTAGACAAAACCGCTATTAGGGTGACTAGTTCAAGTAGCAAATTCCAACTTACAAAAGCTTATTTCAACATATATTTAAATGTAATTGGGATTTTAGAAGTTGAACTGTTTATTTCCACTATCTATTTATTAGCAAAGTAGATGACTTGATGGAACATGTTCAGCTTCTAATCCTAAAACTACACCAGATGTTGAAGAATGCTATAAAACAAATTCAGAGAAGTATAAGAATGGACAAGGTGGGAAGTTCGTTTGCAAACAAGTATTAATAATTAGTCATTATTATTTGAACAATATATATAGAAAAAGGGACAATATAAGAAAAAATGGGATTTCAACTGATAAATACAAAGGTATTTGGAATTCATACACATTTCAGAGAATTTAGACACACCAAATCATTTTAAAAATCTTTTAACATAAACCTCCTAAATACAGGTGTATAGTTTCACTACAAAAGTAGAAATTGTTCAAAGGGTATACTTTTTGTTGAATTCTTTACAAAAAGAATGATTTAAGCATTTTATTCACAGAATTTTAATTCCACAAGATTGGTTGTAAATTCACTACATTACATTCAATATAATAAAAATATGTAAAATAAGGATAATAAAAAGCAACTTGCAACAAGTATGCACTATAAAATTGTTTCTATTAAGAAAGCAATTTTTAAAATCAAATTAATATAAAGCAATATACATTGCATTACAAATCAACCTTTCTATATAGTGATATAGTGTCCAAACGATTTCTTCTTTTTCTCCAGTACAGTAATTGTCATGAGTGAAAACAGAACATATAGAAAGTAGAAAATTGATGCATGTTCTGTGCTATTTCATATGTATGTTCTTATGTTCTTAACAAAGACCGAAAAAGCAAAAGAACAAAATAGTCCAATGGAAACTGAATTACTATATTCAATATACAATATTTTAATATTTTATTCCAATAACAAACTCAAATGTAACTTGTATCTGGTTAAATAAAAATCCATTGAAACTCAACTTTCAAAAGGACATTTAGATAGACATTTAGTCTATTAAGAAAAATAAATGCTGACATTTGTTAGAAGAAAAAAATTAAGTACTGCAGAAATTAAAGTTGAAACTTCTGCTAGAATGCAACTGCCTTAAATCACTTATATATATATATTAAAACATTAACTGGAAATTTTATTTTACAGGAAAAAAAGGATGTAACAATATAGAATTAAAATTGTTAGATGATAGGGATGAATTTTATATTTCTGAATCTGAATAAGTATCCAACATTTCTTCCAGTTAGCAGTGACAAAAACACTACTCCCCCCATAGCTTAATCTGCACATTGTCCCAAATTTACTTATTATGTTCAGTATTAAAATTGAAAGCCTACTACAAAATCCCTAGGCTTTATATTTTAATGGCTAAAATGAGTAAATAATAAATAAATAAAATAAAATTTTGTTCAATAAGATGTCATGAGAAACAATACAGTATTGAAATATAAAACTGAAACTAACTGAAATAAAAATTGAAACTAATTGTAACCTGAATAGCAAAGTAGCCATTTATTTTTATTTTTTTCTCCTTTATTATAATTATAAAATTTAAAATTGCAATGACTTGCCTGCACTGCATATAGCCTATTTTTCAAAGAATTAAATGTTTTAACCAAAAGGATAATAAACACAAACACATTACTACCTTCATATTGCATAAAAGCATTCTATTAAGTTTAAATAGAAAAAAAGTATCTTACCTTGAATATCCATTGGAGAAGACAGATCTGTTTGAAAAATTCAAAGCCCCCACTGGTGTAAGGGCATCATCTCCAGATCCCTGGCATCTATTCCAATTTTCTGAACTAGCAGGATGAGATGGAATGGCATTGAAAACTGGTTTCTTATCCTGCTGTTGAGTGATAGACGCAGTGTTCAAATCATAGTGGTAAACTTGTCCTCCAGAAGTGCTAACACCATGAACAGAAATGGCAGATGTTTTATTTCCAACCATACTTGATCCAGAAAAATTAGCCTGGCAGTAAGTTGTGCCTATTTTCTCCTGTTTTATTACTCCAGGGGTACACAATTCAATAAAATCTTCTTTTTCAGTTTTCACTTGTGGCATCTGCATTGTAGAACTTGACAAAAGATCCTCACATTCATTAATATTAGGCTTTGTGTCTGGTAAAATGGGAGGCTTGCAATCCTCCATTTCATTTCCTTCCAAAAGAAAACTTTCATCCCCACCAAGAGGCGAAAGCAAGCTACTTTCATCCAGAACAGGATCCATTCTCCAAGGGCTTCCATTTGTTTCTCTTCCAGGGGACACCGGTGGCAAATCAAAATCTTGCAAAATATCAAAAGTGCTTTGGTCTTCTGAAAAGAGCTTCAAGTTGCCACTGTTATTGTCAACCTGGCCTTGTGCTAAAGACCCTTGATTTAAAGTAAGATCACGACTAGTCATAGCTGGGAACTCTGGTTCTAGGGGCACATCGATAGATGCAACTCCTTTTGAGCTTTCTATCAGACTAGAGGATTTATTCAAGCTTGCTATGCTTTCTTCAAGCAGTCTAAAATCTGTTTCTCCAGAGGAGAGGCTGATTTGGCCTTGCTGAGGAAATCCAAGTTCATTTCCCATTACTTTTGTATCGGTTTCACCCATATACAGTCCCATTGAAAGTGACACTGCTTTGGAGAGATCCGGCTGCGGCACATTGCTTCCTAACCCCTTTGGCAAGTCACACAGAACAGGTTGCTTGGAGTCAGATTGAGAAGAGGCAGACGGGGTAGACACAGGAGTCTTGACAGAAGCACCACCCCTAAAGGATGGATGAAAGTGAGCACTTTTCCCTCTTTCCTCCCCTCCAGTGGATTTCAATGATTCTTTGGACTCCATTGTTTTAATACTAATAAAAAAATAAAAGAAACCACCATTAGCCTGAGATTAGAAATATAAGGATTTACAAAGTACTGACCCCAAGAAAAAAAGAATATTTAAAAAGTAGGCATAACAGTTTCCAATGTCTCTTAAATATTTCTAACACAAAGCATCCCAATGGCTTGAAAGTTATCTTAATTTAATTTAAATTTATCTTAAATTTAATAATTTAAAGTTATCTTGATTTAATCTAATAAAACCACCAAAAAAAACCAGATTAGCTGTTTAATGGAGCATTTAATTCATGTCAAATTAAAGGCTATTTATAAATGTTAAAACAAAAAGTAACTTTAATTTGTATATTTTCCTAAATTATTTTTTTTCAAAACTTCTAACTCATGTCTATTCAAATATTGTTGCATTTGTTCCCATCACAACTTACAAATCCATTCCTCATCTAAGTTTCTCAGTATGAGCCACTGACTTAACTTTCATTAAAAAAAGAAATCTTATTATATAGCATTGGCTGTTGATTTAGAAATAGAAATTTAGAAATAAGATCTTATTCTTAAAATACTAAAAATTACTTTAGTATTTAATACACATGTACCTAGATACATTTGTACTAAATACAATTTAGTACAACTTCTTAACTTCTATGCATAGATTTTCCAGAAATTTGTGAAACTGCCTACGGTATTTATGAATGGCAAGAAAGCAACTTATAATAAACAAAAAGACAACATATACAAATGACACAGCCAATTCTGCAATATCCTCTTCAAAAATTGCACTAAACTTTTAAAATTCTTTTTGGGCCTTGACAAAAAGAATTGTGCAATTTTAAAAGATCCACACTATAACATAGCTCTAAAGTTTTAAAAAAAAAAGGAAGGACAGAAAAAGAACAGGAGTTACCACATTTGACAAGTTTCTCTCCTTGTCATTATGTGACAGACAACCCAAAGGGATAAATCTATCATATGATTCATTTGCTGGAAGAGAAAAAAGCAACTCCAAAGATATTTAATCTTTTTTTGAGTTGAAATTCTTCTTCTTGTAAAGATGAAAAAAAGAAAGAAAAAATGTGTCGGGACCTGTTGAGCATTTGCCTGGCACGCCCACTTCTGCAAAATAACATCAGCCCTTTGCTTAAAAAAAAAATTCCAACCAAGTCCAAGTTTTCAACTCCTTGTCTGTTTCCAATCCGTGGGGCCGCCAAATAAAAAGGGGGAAACAAAAAGGGAGGTGATAGCATATTTTTTTAAAAAAAAAAACATGAACAATTTAAAAAATAAAAACAAATAGCCTTTTTTCTCTTTAAAGTCGCGGGGAAGATAAAGTGGAGGGAGGGAACCATTACATAAGATTTATACTACTTTTGCAGTGCAGTCCCGCACACGTCTATCAGAAGAAAGTCCGTTGAATTCAGAGTCCTTCACTCCTAAGTAAACTTAAAATCGTTCCATTCCAAGAAGAGACCCTATTTTGGGCAGGCTCTTAAACCGGATTAAAATGAGCCAAAGATGGTTGTGGAACAGAATAGGAAATCACTCACTCACCCATCCATCCACCCTCGCCTACATTATACATATATAGGCGGGTATGTATATACGTTACGTTATTTAAACACACACCAGACACCCTTCTCCCTCGTCCCCGTTTAATGGGGAGGGCTTTAAAGTTAAGCGACGCAATGGACCGAAGGGAAGGGGTTCCCACCCTTCTCCGGCCTCACCACCACTCGGCAGCAAGCCGCTCGATCTTAATGGCGGGAGTGGAGGAGGAGGAGGGGGGAGAGGCATTACTGACAGGGTGGAGGGTGACCTCTACAGAAAAAAAAAGCACTCGGCCGCCGCTTCAGCCGTGCATCTTCCCTTCGAGAGGGACAGAGCCTAAAAGTAGAAACCATTCCTCCCTCCGGCCCACACCTAGGAGAGAGAGGGGGGGGCCGAAAAGAGAGAGAGAGAGAGAGAGAGAAAGAGAGAGAGACATAGACACCCCTTACCGTATCCAGTGGGGGCGCTGGGAATCCTCCTAACCGCCAACTTCCATGGCTCCAGCAGTCAGCGAAGCAAATAAACAACTTGGTGGGGACTGGAAGGAAGCAGAGTTACGGGGCGACGGGATTGGGTGTGGGGTGGGGGTGGGGGGGGTGAAAGCAGCCGCCCCTTTGCAGATGAGGAGGTAAGCAGCCGCCCCCCTCCCTTTCCTCCCCACACGCACACACTTGACAGGCGGACCCGCGCTCTCATACACACACACACAGCCGCAGCAGCCCCCACCTGCTCCTCTCCCACCCCCGCTCGCGTGCAACACACGCACACTTCTGCCCCCGCGATTAATTTAAGTCACACTTTCTCTCCCCTCTCCTTCTCCACGTCTCTCCCACCTCCCTCAGCCAGTGCGTCCCGCCCTCCCCCTTCTTCTTCTTCTTCTTCCCTCCTTCCTCCTCCTCCCCCCCCTCTCTTTTTCGTCCTCCTCCTCTTCCTCCTCCCTCTCCCCGCCAGCCACTCCGTCTACGCTCAGCTCTACGGTTTGCGCCCCAACCACAAAATGGAGGACGACAACGGTGCTAGCGGCAGCAGCAGCCGCAGCCGCGGCAGCCTCCGCCTCCGCCTCCTCCTCCTTTCCCCCCCCCACCCTCCTTCCCCCGACCAGGGAAAGAGAGCAGAGACGCGGCAGAGCGGGGGAGCGCGCGCAAGGAAGGGGCGCGAGGGCGCGCGAGCGTACGGGATCGCGCATTGCGGGGCAACCGAGGGGGAACGGTGCAACCTGTTGACTGAGAACAGCAATTGCAACCCCCGGCAGGGCCGCCTCCTCCTCCCCCCCCCCCCATTCCAAACGTGCCCCTTTCCGTTAACAGTTTCTTTTTTCCCTCTTCCCTATCTTACTTTTTTTTTTTTTTTCGGTTTCTTATCTTGCCCGTTGCAGCCTACGGGTTTTTTTGTTTTTTGGTTTGGTTTGGTTTTTATGAGCGGCATGTTGATTTGGAAGTCAAGCCCATTGCGTTTTTAAAAGGTAATTGGATGAGTGACAGGCAGCCTTCGCGTATTTCACTTATTGGGAAATCCTAATCAACCTCGCGAACTAATTTTTTTTTTTTAAACCGGGTCTGGGCTGTTCAAAGGGGGGTGAAAAAGCGCGAACGAGGGACGAAGAAAACAGGCAACAAACCTTCAGAGAGGATTAAAGGGCCAGCGCTGACGCCTTAAGCCGAAGTGACAGAAAAAGATTTCGGTATTTCCTTGAAAATAACACTTTTTAGAATTGTAAATGCAGGGTGCCATCTTACATATGCGTTATGGGGGGGGGAAATCTACTTAAACAGGTGAGATTTTGGAGGGGAGAGCTAATGTGTATAAAATTGTTATAGAGCAGACAATTGTTGACTATTAAGGAGCAGGCCTTGTCATTACCTATCTCATTTTGAAACAGTTTTTAATATTAATTATAGGTCAGAAAAAAAGCCCAAGTTCTGCATTAGCTAATGGCTTATACATCTCACTTGTAGGATATACTTGTCCAATGAAAACAGACTGGAAGAAGACTTAGGTGATGAATTTCTGTGCATATAATTATCAATTTGGTATGTACAGTATGCAGTATTTTTTCATGTAGTGTCCACATGCAATCACATATTTCTAGAAATGTATGTATGTATGTATATGTTTGATTCACTTAAATTTTAATTCAGCAGCGCATAAGACAGCACTGTTTTGAACCTAGAATGGCTATGTCAGATGTCCCAAGTTTGAAAAGACAGTAGTGATCTGGAAGTTTAATTTGAGTTAACATTACATAATTCTGTTCTGCATGTAAAATAAAGTTTGGCTGCTTTGAATGAATCCATGCTTGAAATTTGTAGTTTTGGGATTGGATTAAGAAAAAAGAAAAAACAACCTATTCAGTTCAATTAGCAGGAATTGATAATACCATGCTGTTTGTAGGTTAGATTAGATAGGTTAGATAGGATGGGTGCCATGTACAGAATGCAGGGGCAAAGGTGTAGTTTCTAAGCACTAGGCGAAGATTGAAGGATTCATGTTCATCACCTGCTTCTGCTTTAGAAGTATGACTTCTGTAAAGGACAAACACCCTCTGATCAGATATTGTTGAACTCTGATGAAAAACTAAGATCTATAACTTACTAAATTGGAAAATGGAGGCTGAGCAAGTAAAAGACACAATGGGAAAAAATTTGTCTATAACATAATTAGAAAAGTGGCAAAACTTACGGGAAAGACTATAAATTAACAATGGCAACTTCTTATAAAGAAAATGTATATAAAATGTTTTATAGATGGCATCTATCACCTGCTAGGTTAGCTAAAATGTTTAAAAATATGTCTAGCAAATGTTGGAAATGTAACCAAAAATGAGCACATTTTATCATATGTTAACTTGTGTTAGAGCAAAAAAAAATTGAGGGGCAAAGATACGTAGTTAGAAAAATGATAGGAAAACATACAGATTTTAAACCTACTTTTGTGCAATTTGAAGACTATTTGCAATTGTCTGCTTACCTGGTAAGCAAACTTTACCTAATAAAGAAGTTACTGCTGTTTTTCATTTTCATTTTTTTTTTGCTTATTAAAAATTAGACGTTGAGTTATACTTCATGTTTTATGTTGTTTTCTTTTATAGCAGATAGTCTGCAAGTAAAAACAGGTAAACAGGAATAAAACATAAGCATGCCTTTTAAACTAAAAATCTCCATGGCACTTCCCAAATGTTTGCTCATTGCTACCACTTGAATCCTTTGAATCAACATATTAACAAATGGAATCTCCTATTTTTTAAGCATTCTTTCTTGCTACCCATGCAAGGAAACAATAGTGACATCCATCCAATCATCAGGCAGATATGTTGGTCTTAAGCAAGTCACTATTCACTTTCATTTCCAAGTCTCCCAACTTTATACACATCTCTGTGTCTTCAGAAATGGAAGCCATTCACCTGGGAGCTTGTATCTAGACCAGGGGTAGGCAAATTTTTTGACTCGCGGGCCACAATGGTTTCTAAAATTTGACAGAGTGGCCGGGCCAGAATAGGAGAATGGTGTGTTTGT
>JAEANM010008256.1:0-17133 GCA_017656035.1 Myanophis thanlyinensis | reverse complement strand
TTTCTGTATGGAGAAGTGATAATTCGGGATCTTGCTGCTCTCAAAAAAAAGATATATTGTTTGATGTTTGTTTGTGTGGTTGTTTGTTTGTTGTTGAAAACTTAATAAAATTTTTATAAAAAAAAAAAGGGTAATGACCAACACCTTGAATTAGAGCTGGAAGCAAACTGGCAACCAGTGCAGCTCATGTAACAGCAGTGTCACTTGTGCCACCCCCAGGGACCTCCAGAACTGTCCGCACTGTATCTTCACATATTTATCAGTAGTCAGAACCAATAGTGCCCTCTGGAGACCAAAGGTCCCAATGAACAGAGAAACAGAAATAAATCTAGCATGTGAAATCCTGCTACCCATTTAAGATGCTATTCTTGAAAAGACAGCATACAAGAAATAACTTTTGTACTGGCTGAATAAAAAAATATGTTTGCAGTGCTTCTTCATTGCTATGCTTTACAGGCATACCATTTATATCAATGGGAATGTGTAGGATTTGGGGGGGGGGGGAAAGAACAGTGCTCCCGCCTCAGAAAATATTGAGCATGTGAGAACCAAATCTTATTTTTAAGGTTTATATGGATAATTATAAGATTTTAAAAAGTAAAATACTAGGTTAAATACCATACACATGTTCCAGAAACAAACTACAGAATGAAAACTAGAAATGGTGTATTGAGATGCATATTTATACAAAATAGGAATGCCTCAAGTATTTTAAAATAAAAGAAGGAAATCAACATGTCAGGGGACAGACTAGCTTGAGTCTGAATGTATGGCTATTAATACTATTAATGCTAAGTTAAGTGTTTCCTACCAAATACCTGGGGTAGTGATGTAATCGCATCTTTGTGCTTTACCAGCTAGAAGACAAGGGTGAACATAAAGAGAAGCTAACAGGCAGGAGAACATTATTTTTCCCTTGACTTTATGATGGGAGAGAGGAATATAAAGCTATCTGTAGGGCTAGACAGAGACATTACAGAGCCCCAGGAATCTCATGCGAACATGAACATGTTCTCTGCCTCCTGGAGAGAAGGCAGGCATAAAGACATTCATTCAATTCAACCATGGGGACCAAATGGGCACATTGTGCCAATAGCAAAGAAGCATTTTGTCAAGGCTTTCTTCCAAATTGACCTTTCATCTTCCTAATCCAGTTTGCCACTCAAATTATCTCCCAGTGATCAGATATCCCAAGTACTTAACCACATCTCTGTAGCTTTTTCAAGAGTATTCAAAATGTGCTGCCACCTGCTGGGGCCAAAACATTTCATCCTGTTTGTTAGATATCTTTCATTTAAATCCATGCTATTTCTTTACTATTGGAACTGTCAAAAGAGAAAAAGGTGTTCTGTAGTGCATCAAGATGCTCACACAGGGCCTGTCAGGAACTCCTTAATATAGCTGTGTCTTTTTCCAAAGATCTCTTAAGCTACCCTCTTACAGCACTATGAAAAGCAATCTGGCTTAATGTCAGCATCTTCCCAACTGTCATCAGAAACCTTTGCTCTGTATTTTAAAAAGTCTCGGTTTTAAGGGCACAGTTTGTCTGGACCTGTAACGCAAAGGTTCTGAACACATGTTATCTGTCTTGTCCATAACTTGCGTTTTGATACTGGTATTAGGAAATGCTAATTAAGAATTTTGTTAACAATAAACTTTTAAGTCATAAGAAACCATTTACTTCTCTGCCAAGGAACCACTCTGTATTTTCCATAAGTACTTTCCTATGCTAAATTCTACAATTCAAGAAAAAAGTCAGTAAACAATTCTAAGGATATAATTTTTCATTCTGAAAAAATGATTAAAACATGACAATTAAATGAATTTTAATAAACCATCCAAAACTTTATTTACATAAATTAAAGTCAATTGCCTATACAGAAGCATATATATATGCTTATAAAATAAATATCTGAAGGTTGTTGAAAGCTTTATTACTAAGCAAACATCTGTTCTGAAAACAAGTATAAAAAGTTCACTTTCCTCTCTTAAATGCCTGTAATATTTATTGTTCAGACAGTTGTGTAATTTCAAGCAGAATTCATGAAAAAGTAGAGAACTGCATTCATAATTCCAAGCTTATATAAGGCTTGTTTAACCTCATTAATTGATTTTACAATAGTTCTACAATAAAAATGGACATGGCTTTTCAACTGCCATTGCACGTTTCTCCAATGTTGATCTTTATTACAGTATTTTACATGACTGGACATGAGGAAAGTTCATTAAGTAAATAACTAGCTGACACAGCCAGCCCAGAAACAACTGTGGGAAGATAATGATCAAAAAAATTTTCACTGAACCTGAGACTCAGACTATGTTCATGCTATACTATGTAAACATGCTATCCATTTTTAGTGATATGAGAATAGGTTTAGGCTTTCTAATTGGAAGTAAATTATTACATAGGTCCCCCAGGTTAGCTAATAACTGAAACATATATTTAATAAATCCAATTAATTCAAAATTACTAAAATTCTTAAATGGATCAGATTTCTACATCATACCATGCACCAGTTTATTACAAATATTTAACTGATCACTTTTATGCTCAAAATCTGTTCCTTATATGTTCTTATTTCTTACAGGCTTGAAATGGTTATTGGCTACTATTTATGGGAAAGAGCAGTCCTTTAGGCAATTTATAGTTTATATAACTGCCCATATTAAAGACAAGAATGTCGCTAATCACAAAATTTCCGTATGAGTTCAAGTAGAGGATGTACATTCACAGTTATTACCATTAAGATTCTTAATTATGAATTCAATTAAAATGAAATTTTAGGTTACCAAAGAAAATTCATGTATACATAATATCCATGTACATAGTCTGAGATTTGAGAGTTCTAGGTTTTATAAATCCTATCCATTTGGGAGTTCAGCATTTTTACTTGGGCTCTATTAAACATAAAATAAATTTTCTCACTAAATAACAAGGTTTTTCCATCAAGTGAGTTTTATTAATTTAATTCTAATAAGATGATCGTTTTAACAGTGCCCTACATTCTTCATCAGCTTCTACCTGATTGCATCAATATTTTTATAACTGGCTTACAATTAAACAAAAAATAAGTTATTTACTACTTGGTACAGGTTTTTTTAAACATAGGTTTCAGTAGATGGGAGTCTATGGTCCCCGAGTAAACTGAGCTATAATACTCCTTAAACCAGAATTAAGTTTACATAAAATAAACAAAACTCAAAGCAACCAAATGAGAAAAGTTAATTACCAAATGCATCCATATATTCATATATATATTGGATGATATTGTTTGCGATTGAGTTTTTTCCTACAAGCAGGACAAGAGTTTGCACTTTTAAGAGAATTTTGGAGGCACTGACTACAAAAGATGTGGCCACATTTTGTTGACATTATAAGTCGTCCACTGTAGATAATTTCTGCGTAGCCATCCATGCAAATTGGACAACTCACAGTGCCTGAAGATTTTGGACTTCCAAATTTCTCCTTTTCTAATTCTCTAGGCAATTTACTGGCAACCAACTCCTCACTTTCACTACATTCATTGTCATTATCATTACATACTATACAGCTGTTGAACAGTGGCTGGCTTCGTAATTTTTGGTTATGCTGTTGTCTAGTCTCTTCTGCCAGTACAATGGAATCATTATGTGTAAGATCAACCACTGAAGAGTCACCGGTGAGATCTATTACTTCTACACCTTCATCGAATTTGATTGGCTCTATTTCTGATACTGCTTCTGCAGCTGATATTCTACTTTGGATAGGAATTTGCAGGGGAGTCCACTCTCCATAGCATTCCTTCTGAATCTCTTCCTGATCCATGCCTCTGCTAACACTCAAGGGGACAACTGCATCCAGAAAACTGGGCCCAGCTTTAGGAGAAGAGCCAATAGAGGCAGCTTCTACGGTGGCTATGGGAGAAATGGATGGTAAGGAGAAACTCTTGATTTTAGAAGTCGCTCCTGTAGCCATTTTGCCTGGGCCACTAGAAGGCGTTGCTGGGTGGAGGGGACTCTGTTTTTTGCTTTTTCTGCTCTTGGTTCCATCAAGCTTCACACTGGCTGACTTCATGGTATGCAGCAAGAGGACTGGAACAAGTTGAACAGAATATATGTTTTCTCCCTTATCTCCAACTGCAGGTTAATGCTTAGCTGCCACTCAGTTCTGCAATGATGATTAGGAATATTCTGAAGTACCTTTATACAATGGGAGAATTTTTAGCATACTACAACCATTAAAGTGATCTCTTTAATGCCACGTATTCCAAAGCTGTGAGCAAGTTCAAACTCTTGTGTTGAAATGTTACACTTTAGAACTGCATCAAAGTAGGAAAAAAAACATGATTAGGCTCAGAAGCCAGCACATACAATTCATTTTCTATTTTTTTCAGTCAATAATCACCTAAAACTATTATGAGGTAATGAAGAAATTCAGACAATTTATTGCAGTACACTAAGTCAAAGCAAGGCTTCTGGTTGCAGATATTCTTTATATTTTCCTCTGCTCAAACAACTGAGCAAACCAGTTGTTCAATTATCTCTAGGTATGCATTCTGTCTGAATTGAAAAACTAGTTACCAATTTTGGATGCAATCTACAAATATTAAACCATAACTTAAAGTTGTTGTAATTTTCTGGCTTATTCCAAAGTTGGCAGTCATACCTTAAGATTGGACCACCGAAAACTAGACATTTTGTCAATTTTGTTTATACACTCAAGCAATGAATGAATGTGCAGCAGAGTGACCATTTTGACTTCCTTGACTGCTACCTTTATAAGTGAGGAAAGAGAAAACCAGAAAATGAATGCAAGAAGTGAATGCTTCTTAGACATAAATACTTTTTATACATGTTTGAAAACATTTACAATACTATGTAACTGTTGACTTGCTTCAAGTGTCTTATAGCATCAGTATGTAAATTCAAGTCTTGCAGATCTACACAGAATTGGGGTTTGTCTTACAACACTGCAAGACAACATGGTCTGCATTATGTAAAAAAGGGATATCATTATGGGCTTTCCCACATGCTGGAATCCCTCTTTTCTTCTGTTACAATAGCTTGTTTTGCTTAGTTGTAAGCTGTTTTATACCAAGAGACTCTAAAGTGACTAACAATTATAAGTACGTAAATAACTGTACCGTTATTTGCAACAGAGAAACTGCTATTTTCCCAAAGCCCCGACAGTATAAAAGGTGTAAAAATCATGAAAGGAGAAAGAGAAAAAAGAACTAGGCACCCATACAGTGCTCCAAGAGCCCCTAAATAGTAATAGCATTTGGACTTATATACAGCTTCACAGGGCTTTACAGCCCTCTCTAAGCAGTTTACAGAGTCAGCATATTGCCCCCAACAATCTAGGTCCTCATATTACCAACCTCAGAAGGATGGAAGGCTGAGGCGATCTTGAGCCGCTCAGGATCAAATTCCTGGAGTGAGCAGTTAGTTAACCTGCAATACTGCATTCTAATCACTGCACACTATGGTTCGAAGTCCCAATAATGGAGGAAAAAGATCTTAAAGGAGAGACTCATGAAACTTATTCATATAATTTCAATTTAGTAGTAACACAAAGACGATTTCAAATGAATATGATTTGAATAATATATCTTTTTTCTGTCTGGGTAAAAAGTTAGTTAACAATATACTGTCTTTCACACAATATTGAGGCTAAAAGATTAAATATTATGTACATCTAACAAAAACTAAATCAGAATATCAAGGCAGTATCTTTCTGCAATATCCTGATCTTACCCTTGAACTGGTGAAGTGTTTTGTGCACTCAGACTTCGAACTGTAGGCCTCAACAGAAATGCTGAAAGAGAACCACGGACAAAAAGTCACTCAGATAGGACTAAGATACTCCAATTCTAGAATTAATAAGAATAGTTTACACTTTTTAAGGAAGAGTAAAAATTTGACTAGAATCATCATACTCCTCCTCCTTAGACACTTTACAATTCATACAAAAAGATCTTTGCAATCTTTTTGGGGGTCAGAGAGGCAAGTAACAGTAAAGAATCTCACTTAATTAGGCAGACTTAATCAGTAAAACCTCTCTGGCTTATGAGAATTATAAAGAGCTTCAGATATAAAAGCAGGCATAATACTAGGACTAGGTAGACAATCAACATAGTTGTCAGTAAGGCAGCATAGTGGAGCATAACCAAATATTATGAAAATATACTGCACCAGATCTTAAATCCCCAAATATGTGCTCATTCTTCAATATGAACTGATTTCCTGCAAACATATTGGATAGACTAGCAATATTCCATACAGTCAAAATTAAGTTCATGCCTTTTTAAATGCAATTTTTCCTTCTCTTTCATAACAATTGCATTTATATATAAAACAAAAAATCAAAGTAAAAAAATTGGGAAAGGTATTGTAAAATGCTATAAACAGGAAACGGAGAATTAAGTGGGTGACCAACATAAACAGGAAGAAGTGGTAATACAGAGAAGGAGAACTTGAAAGTCTCTAGACATTTCAGGTATACAGTCATTGTTTGAAATGGTTCATACAATCTGAACTAAATTAACCCTTTTTTAATTTGGCACAATATAGTGAACCACAGTAACAAACAGGCTAAATTTATGTCACATTGAAGGACAAACCAAACCAAATTTCATTGTATGGTATGCACCCAGCTATAATCAGGCCTTTAACTGCTTTAGCTGGGAATGTTATTTGAACCCAAGTGAATAAGACTGTAACAAGACTTTCCTGCTCCTGACAAAGATCTTTTGAAACTATTTTTTGGCTTTTTAGATATAAATACATAACACATATAATAGAATCTTGGAATAAAAATTGCTGACTAAAGTCATCAGGCTTAAATTTGTTCGAATTGATCCAATACTTTTCTGATAGACAAAATTACATATATACTTACCAATTGAAACAGTTCTTTCAAAGCATGTAATGAGAAATATCTTTGCTTTCTTGGAATGTTTATTTGTGTATGTGTGTGCTGTACAAATATTACCAGCTTGAAAGAGTAAGAAGGAAATAGGTCAATTCTGACTGCCATTGGACCAGTCAGATGTTACTTGTTATTAAATGTGGGATGCTGCTTAATACTATTCACACTTAAGAAGTAAATATACCCTTGAGTGAATTTATACTAAAGAGTAAAATAAGTAATTTACCAAATTTATCACTTTAACTATCAGAAACATGTAACATGAATGTAGCCATTACAGAATGTTCAATTGGAATGGAGAGTAACATTTGTTTTATCATATACTTATATCCTAAGAAATAAAACAATTTGCAATGCTAAAAAAAATGTTACGAAGCAGTTTAGTTATAAACCACCAAACAAAGCACCCAAAACAAATAAAAAGTTTAATATTTAAAGTATTCTATTTTACACTGCCTATCAAATTAATAAATTAAAATTGAAAAGAATAAAAGGCACTATTAGCAGTATCAGTCTTACCATTATTATGCTAGTTTGGTTTGAGTCAGACTAATTTCCAAAAATAGATAGCTTCAAGTTTTCTGGACATTTTTTAAATAATAAATGAAACATGCAAGCATAACATAGAGGACAGAGAAAAATGCAAGAAACATTTGAACTTCGGAGGTTCAAAACCTGACTAAACATGTTTTGCCTTATTAAAAGGCCGAGTTTCCCAAAATACAGCGATTACTTGCATTACAGGGAATTTATATATACAACTCAAACTTGTTCTTAGCAGCGAAGACACAATAAACAAGGCAAAGGAACAATATATATTATCCATGACTTGAAGCACCCTGCCTCTCACCTGATTGAGGTGAATTACAAATCGGAACATTCTCAATTATACGACCGGCCAGAGTTGAAGTTCAAAGTAATTGGGAAGTATGGGGAATGGGGTCGGGGGGGCAAAAATGCATGAATAAAAATAAACAAGGGCTCGATGCAGGAGAGGAAATCGAGGGTTTTCGATTTAAAACCAGCAGCAAAAAAAAAGAGGGATAATTACGATGCAGGCAGAAAGTACAGAATAAAACAGCCGAGCTACATTAACAGAAAAATACCAGAAAGGAAACCAAGCCTGGACACGAATAAACCTTGGGTTTAAAAAGATCACGGTTCCCGAATGAGAGTTTAATTGATGGAAATCACAAACACACACCGCTCACCTGTGCGAGAAAGAAGCCGCCCGTAACGAAAGGCAGACGCCGCTATTGCCATTACAAGCAGACCCAGGTTCTCTCCCGCTTACGCTCGCTCCCGACGGAACCGGAAGTTCAGCCCTAACAGCTGGGGCACCATTTATAGGGACCGTCGGGCAACGAGAGCCAGGTTTTAAAGGGCCGTTCGTTGACGGCACGTCGTTGCCTTGCTGTCCCCAGAACGGGGCTTTTCGGGGCATCCGCTCAAGCCGGCAGCAATGGCGGCGTTGGTGGAAGAGTTTGTGTCCCGGCAAATGGAGTTGCTAATGGAGGAAAGAGAGGCCGAAATTTCGGAAGCAAGGTATCCCTTCGGCTAGTGTGGGGGCAGCTGGTTTTCTCAGCATCCCTCTGTCCCCATAGCAAAAAATAGGAATGTAGTAATTTAAGCAACGACTTAAGTTATATATATTTGACCTTTGCAAACACGCGTATTCAAATATCTGCTTCCTAATTCCAAATTGCTGCTAGCCAATACTGGTTTACAACCTGGCTTTACAGACAGTTTACAGTTAGGGCGAGAACAGGTAAGCTAAGGTGTCTTTCTGTAAGGTCTGACCATTGGCCATTAGAAAATTGATGGGGTCTATTAGAAACAAATATTTGTGTAAATACACAAAGTGTATTTGTATATTTAATAGGTAAATACAATTGTAAACAAGCTACTTATGTCAGGGCTAAATTCTATAAACCTGTGTGATATTTACTTCAAAACAATTATTGCTGGTCAGTTGACCAGAATGAAAGAGCAAAAATAGTGATAAACTGGCTTGCCAGCCATAATGACTGTTTTACAAAGCATGCTAATCCAAACAATTGTAGCATAATTTTTAAAATGTATGAACCCAGTCAATATCTTTCTAGCTCTATACATAGCAGAGTTTGAAAGCGCTTATGTATAAACTAATAATTTGAAAGTACTCATTAAAACAAAATCCAGGTACTTGAACTTAAATATACCTGTAGTTTTGGTATCACATATGGGCTGCTTGGAGAAGTTGCTGATTAATGTAGTCTTTAAATCATAACAGCTGCAGGTAATTAGAATAACATATTAGTTAAAACATGAGAGAAGTCCTGCATTGAATACAGTGGCATGCACTTTTGATATGTTTTTTTTTTCCCTAAGAGGCCCCAGAGAATAAATAAAACAGGCTTCACCTCACTTTCTGATTTCAACTTTTACTGTTTTTCATCCCGCACAATACTGAAATTAGTCAATGTTCAAGGTCACTGCCTGCTGTCTTGCAGCAGCATTGCGAGGGAACAATAGAGCAGGTGTTAACAGCATACTAATGAATTCTACTCCAGAGTTTTGAAGGACTTCCATCATGTTCATGTATGTGTTTAACAACATATAGACAAGGTACACCAGATAGATAGAATTCTTTATTGGCCAAGTGTGATTGGACACACAAGGAATTTGTCTTTGGTGCATATGCTCTTAGTGTATAATTTTTACAGCCCTCTCTAAGTGGTTTACAGAATCAACATATTGCGCCCAACAGTTTGGGTCCACATTTTATCCACCTTGGAAGGAGGAAGAGCTAAGTCAATCTTGAGCCTGGTGGGATTTGAACTGCCAAACTGCAGGCAGCCGACAGTCAGCAGAAGTAGCCTGCAATAGTACACTCGAAACACCAAGGCTCTTAAATGCTGGATTTGAACTCACAATCTACTGATGATTGGCCCAAAGCCACCCAGTCAAATTTCAGGACTAAGGTAGGCCTCGAACTCACAGTCTCCTGGGTTATAGGCCAGCGCCTTAACCACTACAGCAAGCTGTTCTGCAATTGAACCATCTCCATTCAATTTTAGGGGATAACGCTATGCATTATTTGGAGCAAAAGCAAAGATATCCTTAAGGAGAATGTTTTGAATTTTTTTTTAAAAAAATGGAAGCCTCGACTGTTGATCGCATCAGAATTTTAACATTTCTCTCCCACACTAGGATGCTGAGCTAAATTGCAACAACAAAAATAAGAAGGATTTTTGGCCTCAAAAAAAAAAAAAAAGAAATATCTCGTTGAACTGGAGAGTTGTTAAAAGTCATTGACAGAAAAGCTCCATTACTAAAAACATGGATGAAATCCCATTTTGGTTAAAGTCTCAATTTTTCTTCTTAAGAAGGTGATTGTATCGGGTCTGGAATCTACTGGTGTGCTGAGTTACAGATGAAAGGCACTTGTGTTCTGGAAGGCAAACTCTGAGAATTTGGTGCCATTCACCAGCCCTTGAAATCAAGTCATTTGATAGAAAGTGCTTTTAACATTTCAAGCTTCCAAATTCCCTTAAAAATGCAGCTTTCCTATAAAACATTGATACAGCCTTGCCTTCCGACTTGAGTTGCCCAAATCAAACTGTAGCAGAGAGGAGATCTAAGTTTAAAGATTTAAAAAAAAACACCAATCTATATATTGTTATTATTTATTATTCATATTGGCGTGTGTTGCATTTTCGAAGTATAAATTAGCAGGTTCTGGCACCAGAAATTTTAACAAGCTGAAATTCAAGAGAGGAGACAATAAAGAAATGCAGAGGGGAAATTCTTTTATTTCTTTACTTAAAATATTTATATAGCTGCCCGTTTTGTAACCAAATCTGGGTGGCTCCAGCTCAAAAATTAAAACCTAAAAACCATGTTAAGACTATAAAAAGCACATTTTAAAACAAAAAAAACCCTGGTGATATGCAGTCCCCTCATCTTATCCCAGTGCTTCGGAGGTACTCAGTGGTTTAATGATGCTGGAGATCATCTTTGCTCCAGGGGTTCGAGTCCTAGCACCCTATGGTGGAGTGAGTTCCCATCACTCGCCTCAGCTTCTGTCCACTTAGCTGTTCTGACCCAGGCTTAACAAAATCACGAAATAGGCTTTTGGTCCCGAAAAAATCCTTTTTATTTCATTACTGTGAATTCTTCTCATTCACATCCAGAAAAGTCCTGGCAGTAAACCTTTCAAGGTTTTATTACAAAAAACAGACCTTATCGGTCCTTGGATATTTGCCAGGCTGAGTTTCCAGTCAGAATACTGGAAAGAAGTCTCTATGAGGCACAAACTCAGATAAGCAAATCTTCACAATAATGAGTGAATTAATTGTCTCCTACAAACACCACTCCCCCTTTGCTCCTATTTATTCCCTATGGGAGGGGCCACTTGTGCCTTTCCTTCCGAGTTGACCCCTGCTCCTTAGTTGTTCCCTTCTTCTGACAGCTCTGTGCATACACACATCTGAAACAAGCTCCAGCTGTTCTTCTTCCCCACTAATCTCCGACTCCAAAGGGAGCTGATAACTGTCGGAGGGCCCTGGCCCCATCTCTGCCTCCGACACAGAGCACCCATCACAGCCTGCCTCGACTCCAGGACTGGCCCAAGAGCCTCCCCAACCTCCTCACCGTCCAAGTTTGCCACCAACTCCACTGGCAGCTGGCAGACCACAACATTAGCAGTTTGAAAGCATGTTCTATGTGAGTAGAGGTACCACTTCAGTGGGGAGATGAGCCGGCGCTTCATACAGACAGTTAGAATGCTGCTGGTGCTGGACCTTTCCAGCTGCAATGCCCTTTGCGAGGAAACTTCAAAGGAGGAAGAGGACCCCCGGATGATGTTGCAAGAAAGCTGCTTGACTTTCTTTCCAGTGTAAAGCTAACTTACCCCCTGTAGCGCACCTTGGAAAGGTGTGCAAGTATTAAGGAAAGTCTCCCATTAGGAGAATGAGTGCATCCAGAGAAGCATTGTGAGAGTGGTGTTGAAGAACACACAAACCAGCATACAGAAATACTGAATTGTAAAACAAATAGATTTTTACTTCCATGGAAATAGACGTATATAAAGTCCATCAAACAATCCAAGTCATTCACAGTTAAGACAGTCAGTCATCAACTTTTTCAGTTCAGGGATAATCCAAAAACACAGTCCAGAATCTTATAAACAATTCAGTACACAAAGCTTGCAAAACAGTTGCAACTCACAGTAATTCACGCTGATCAGTACACGACATTCAACAACCAGTATCTAACAATCAGCAACTAACAGTGATTCTGGCTCCATCTTATGGCCGCTTGAGGAAACCGCAACCAATCACATTTACAATAGTAATTAAAGATACAGTATTGCTAATCATGGTTTATATATTGCCAGGCCAACTGTTAGATTACATTCCTAACAGCGAGCATGAACCAAGCAGGGCTAGAAATAGTCTTAGGCAGCCAAACTACTACTCCACATGAGCATTTTTGTCTCCTGGCTAATGTAACATCATCATGTGCTAAATAAATAAACCAAATCCCAGTGCTTGTGGGGAAATCCAGACCTTCAGTGCTTTACACAAGACTAGGAGCACAAAGGCCTGCTCACCTGCATGCCTAACCTATTTGACCTGGTAGGATGGGGTAGATGTCCTTAGGGAAAGGTCGCCTCATAAATAATTTGGCCCTGGACTTGATAGGGCTGTAAAGGGGATGACCACAACTTGAACTGCATTTTGAAAGAAACTGGAAGCCTGTGCAGCTCGCACAACCGAGCTATTAAGAGGATCCATCAATGCACACACTGCCACATTCTGGACCAATTGAAGTTTTTGCGTTGTCTTCAAGGGCAGATCCATGTAGGATGCATGTAATACAAATGAGGAGGTGGCCAAGGCATGAGTGACCATGAGCAAGGCCACCTGGTTGAGGAAAGAGCTGAATTGGTACACTTAGATAAATCTTTGCAAAGTCCCACCCTGGCCAAATTGTACACCAGCTCAGTCTGGGGAAGTGCCATCCCATCCTCCCAAAAACTCACAGCCACTCTGTCTTCCTATCTTGCCACAACTGAATTGAAGCTGATTCTTCCTTATCCGGATCCTTCGAGACCCCCCCAGGGCACTCAATCAGCAGTGCCACGGCATTACTTGTCCAACTAAGGGTAGAGATATATAACTGGATATCATCAATATATTACTTATACTGGTCTTCATACTAATGGATGACTTCTCCTAGCAGTTTCATATTGATATTAAAATGGAATGGTCAAAGCCTTGAACCCTGGGGCATCCTACATTGCAGGGACCCAAGGTTTGACCCTTTTCTCTCCTATCAACTCCAAGTGGGCACTGAGGAAGGAGAACCACTGTGACCCTGAACCTCCTCTTCCCAACCCCTGAAGCTGACCCAGAAGGATGCCAAGTTGATGGTATGGAAAGCTGCTGAGAGTTCTAGCAGAGCTAAAATGGCTGCATCACCTCCATGCCAAACCCCCCAAAAGTCATCAACAAGTACATCCCTTTGCCTTGAGGGAGGAGAAAGGCAGGGAAATGGGTTTAATGGGTAGAAGAAGGGAGGGCAGGAGATGGACAGAAAAATGGATAGGTGTGCAATATTCATGAGCCTCGGTGACGCAGTGGTTAGAGTGCGGTACTGCAGGCTACTTCTGCTGACTGTCTGCTGACTGTAGCTTGGCAGTTCAAATCCCACCAGGCTCAAGGTTGACTCAGCCTTCCATCCTTCCGAGGTGGATAAAGTGAAGACCAGTGGTGGAATTCAATATTTTTTACTACCAGTTCTGTGGGCGTGCCTTGATGGGTGTGGCTGGGGGTCATGTGACTGGGTGGGCAGTTTCTGTAAGCAGGGCAATAAAGATGAGGCTAGCAACAACTACAGAAACAGAATGTTTCTTTCCTGCCTTCCTTACAGGATTAACCCTGTAAAGTGGGAAAAAAAAAACAAAAGGAGATTTCTTCTAACAACTGAACTGCTGCTTCTCTGAACTGCTTAGAAAATTTACTAAACCTACTAGAACCTGCTGAATTTCACCTCTGGTGAAGACCCAAACTGTTGGGGGCAATATGCTGACTCTGTAAACCGCTTAGAGATGGCTATAAAGCACTATAAAGAGGTATATAAATCTAAGTGCTATTGCTATTGGTATTCCCCATTACTTTGGGGAGTAATTTTGACAATAATTTAGAAGAAATCTGGACTTCATGTGAAGCACAGTGACTCTTGGCTATTCATTAAAAGCTCAACTTTTAATAGGGTAATGCCCAAGCCTGAAGGAAGATGCCCTTTTAAAAGAATTGTAATAAGCAGTCAACCACCTCTACCCCTTGGCCAATCAGAGTTGATCTGAATTTTGAGGTCCTGCAGAGAAAGTAGATGGCAAGTGCTCTAGGGAAGAGCAACATATTGGAGGATACAACCTTATGGTCTGGCCTTGGGCAGGTCAGTTGCCTTCAAGGACGATGCAAACATATTAATTCTACCACTCTATTGAAACAGTCAACAGGAAAGCTGGTTGCTTATTGAATACCTTACGTTCCATTTGGACCCTTATTCAGAAGAAAGCTCCTTCCAACCCTGCAGTTAATATAATTCCAGATGAAATGTTGCTAAGACCCAGGATGGTCTTTGAGGCCCACAGGTGGTATATAAGTCTAAGTGCTGTTGCTATTGCTATCATCGAGGGCTACAAAATTCTGATATAAACAGATGGACTCTTCCAAATTCAGTCAATCAACCAGAATAAAGCTGAAAATAACCTTGGATGTCTTCTAGTCTAGCCAAGTAGGAGACCCTATACCCGTGATGGCGAACCTATGGCATGGGTGCCACAGGTGGCATGCAGAGCCATCTTGCTGGGCACACAAGCTGTTGGACAACTTACCTCCAGCTGAGCATGCACATGTGATTGCACATGCATGCATGCACGATTGCAGAGACCCAGCTGGTCTTCGGGTGTCCGCTGCACATGACTGCAGCAGGAAATCCAGCTGGTATTTGGAGGTCTCCTGCGCATGCGCACATGATTGCTCATGTGCACGTGAATGCCTGCGTGCAGCATGCATGCATTGCACGTGCAAAAGCTGCATGCATGCGCAGATGGTGCAGTTGCACATGCAGCGTATGTGGAGGAGCCACACGCAAGTGCAGATGGCATGCGCAAAGCATGTAGTTTTCAGCACTCGGTAAGTAAAAGGTTCGCTACCACTGCCCTATACTATTTCAGACAAGCAACTGTCCAGTCGCTTGTTAAAAACCTCCAGTGATGAAGCGCCCACAACTTCTGGAGGCACCACTGGTTGATTGTCCTCAGTGTTAGGATGTTTCTCCTAAATTCCAGGTTGCCTTTCTCCTTGATTAGTCTCCATCCATTGTTTTTTCTCCTGCCCTCTGGTGCATTGGAAAATAATTTGACCCCCTCTTCTTTGTGGCAGCCCCTCAAATACTGGAATACTGCTATCATATCTCCCCCCCACCCCAGTCCTTTTCTCTAGACTGGCCAAACCCAAATCCTGTAACCCTTCTTCATATGTTTTAATCTCCCGGCCTTTAATCATCTCGGTTGCTCTTCTTTGCACTTTTCCCAAACTCTCAACATCTTTTTTGCAATATGGTGACCAAAACTAGATGCCGTATTGCAGGTGTGGACTTCCTAAGGCTTTATAATGCGGTACTAATACTTCTTGTGATTTTGATTCTATGCCTCTGGTTATACAACTAAAGGATTGCATTAGCTTTTTGGCTGTTGCTGCACACTGCTGACTCACATTTAACTGATCATCCACTCATTCATATTCTCCATCTCTGAAAGTCTCTAAGAAGAGGGTAGGCAACTGCCTTGCACGGGTTATTTCCTTGTACAATGCAGAAGATTGAATTAGATAATCCATATATCCGGGGCACCTTCCAAGTCTATAACTGTATGTTGAAATCACAAAAGAGTCAATGATGAATTGCAACTGTATTTATCTGGTGAAAGCTGAGGTTTTCTGTAGAGATGGGAGAAGGTAAGGCCAGAACATTGAAGGTTAAATAGTGAAGAAAATGTCTGATCTGAGCTTCCTAATAAGGGAGTAACAGTAAGCTGTAGGGCTGGTAGAATTAATGCCCCTTGTACAATACATAAAACTTTATTTACTGGGGACAAATGTCTCTTGCTTAAGATACAGCTTATGAAAGTGGAAAATATGGGCATGATGAAGGAAGGCACAACTGGGGGATAAAGATTTTCTCCATGCCTTCTCAATGATGTGTGTAAGATGTTTCAATAACTCTAAATATATTGGGATACTTCTACACACATACACACATTCACATACCCAAAGATACTTCTAACAGAACCTTCTTCTCTATTTTCAGTATTCTGGTGAAGTTCCAGAAAACCGGATAGAAGTTATTGTTGCTAATTTGACCGTGATGGACCGAGATCAACCCCACTCACCCAATTGGAATGCTGTTTACCGAATAATCAGTGGAGACCCTTCCGGTCATTTTACTGTTAGGACTGATCCTGTTACCAATGAAGGTTTGGTAACCGTTGTGAGGGTATGTATGTCTCTCATTATCTGGGGAGTTTTTCCACAGGCAAGTTCTGGAGAGATTTGAGAGTTTGGAAGAAAATTTGATCGAGACTTTTTTTGTAGGGATCTGATTCACAAAGGCAATGCATTCAATGAATACCAGCAACCACCATTTTATAGAGCCAAATGGATGGATAGGAGGGAGGGATGGGATGGCATGGGATGGCATGGGAAGAGAAGGGGAAGGAGAGATGGGGTTGATGGAGAGATGGAATGGCATGGGTGGGGGAGGGAGGGAGGGATGGAAGGATAGGATAGGATGGATGGATGGAGCAATGAATGGATGAAGAGATGGGTGGGATGGAATGGGATGGGATGGGAAGAGAAAGGAAGAGAACAGTAGAGGGAGGGAGAGAGGGAGAGAGGGATGAGGTGGATGGAGAGATGGGATGGATGGGATGGGATGGGATAGGAAGGGAAGGGGAGGGGAGGGAGGGATTGGGTGGATGGAGAGATGGAATGGGATGGGTGAGGAGGTAGGGAGCGAGGGAGGGAGGGAAGGATAGGATGGATGAAGAGATGGGTGGGATTGGATTTGAAGAGAAAGGAAGGGTAGAGGGTGGGAGACAGGAGAGATGGGTTGGATGGGATGGGAGGGGATGGGATGGGAGGGGATGGGATGGGATGGGAAGGGAAAGG
>JAEANM010008255.1:0-17133 GCA_017656035.1 Myanophis thanlyinensis | reverse complement strand
AAATAAATAAATAAAAAACAGGAAAAGCACCTTTGGGACTGCAGTTGTTAAGTTAGTAATATGGTTGTTAAGTGAATCTGGCTTCCCCGTTGACTTTGTTAGTTAGAAGATTGCAAAAGCTGATCACATGACCCCAGGAACTGCAACTGTCATAAATAAATGCCAGTTGCCAAGCATCTGAATTTTGATCATGTGACCATGAGGAAGCTGCAATTGACATATGTGTGAAAAACAGTCATAAGTTACTTTTTCAATGCCCTTGTAACTTCAAATGGTAATCAATGGTTATAAGCCGAGGTCTACCTGCAGGACTCCAAAAAATGTTATTGGCTTGCTTAAGGCATGTAATATAATATGTATTCTCTCTCATTCTATTTATGTGTGTACTAAACTGGGGGGGTAGGCACTTATTATGCAATTAGTTGAGGTAAATTCAGAAAAAAAATGTTTGCTGGAGATCTTTTGTTTATTTGCTTGATTCCTTGCTTTAAAAAGTAAAGTTTAAATAAGTGTAACTCAAAATGTTAATATTTTATAGAAGTATGATTTGGTTCATCCTTTCATAATTGTATGATTTTTCCCTATGAATTTCATCCTTTGCTGAGGCATGCAATAAAGTTGTGCACTCTTTAGACAGTCTTGGCATTGATTTAGATAAAATTTAGCACCCTTCATTTCTTCATAATGGTTCATCATTTCTATACAATTTGTCCTATTCTAGAAAGAAGCAAAACTAATTCAATTCCCCTCTACTAGATAATGGGAGGACATAATTTTTTGTTTTCTTTTCAAATATCTTTTTCATCCACAGGCTAAATTGGATCAAATTACCTTTTTCTAGAGTTCCAAATCTAGTTGAATCTGATGGCTCTAGGTTATGGCTTCTGTCTAACTTTTTCACTTGGGTGAAAGAAATTTAAATAAGCAATTGAATAATTGCATGAAGTTCAATAAAGCACCTTTGTAAGTTTTACATATGCTGCTTTTATATCACTGGCTACCTAATTAATTAGCTTTCCATAAACTGATCTGGCTTCTATCTAGTTAGAGCAATCTCTTTCTACATACTTCAGTTCCATTGCTTGCAGGGTTTTGCAACTATCAAGGGGACAATCCAGCAGCATGGTGCCCCATGCAAGTTTTATTCTCCAACTGCTATGTAGTTCCTATTAAGGTTAAATAACATTTGTGCAAAAAGAGCTTTCCCATATACTGTGCTCTAAAAGAATGTTTTGATAATGCATAGTTGTGTCAATTTCGGTGTGTTAGTTGTGTTGTATAGATAAAACACATTCATGTAATTTTACAATGTATTGGAGTTTCATCTAAGTAACAGGTAAGGAGCCTATTTCACTGTGAGTTAATTCTACTTTGAGAAAGCAATTTCTACATATTTTAGTATCTGTACCAGAAATGCAACAATGCTGTATTTTCAATGTTTTCCTATCCAAGACTTTTTTTAAAAAAACAAGCCATTCCTGCTAATACAAAAAAGGAACACGAGAGCTCTTTTTTAATTGGAAAGCAAAATGTACTGTACAGCAAAATTGTGAAATTTGTTCCCTTTAAGATTGAAGTTTTTCATTTAGGGTAGCCCAATCAAGGTTAATTTGTAGAGTTTAATTACTTTCATAACCAGCTATACACCTGCCTAATTCTTCAATTGCAAAAAATGAAATTTAATTTTTAGAAGTTTGGATTATGCCCTTCTTTATTTGATTGAATCACAAATTCAAAAACAAGAGCCCTTTTTAGTAAAGATCTATTGTTCTTTCACTACTGTACCATTTTCATTTATTTATAGTTGTTGCATTTATACAATAATCTATTCAGACTCTGGGTGGTTTATATGTATGTTAATGTTTTCATGAGAAATATATATTGAAACCCATTTAACTCATAGCTAACTTTCAAGAATTTCTTAAAATCCAAAACCAGATTTTTGTTTATAGCTACTATAAGTAGCCTGGAGACTACTTCTGTTGATGAACAGTAGAAATGCAAATGAAGATCCTTTTATTCAAAACGGATATTGAAGCAATGGATGATGAGATGGTTCGATATAGAAAAAATGGTGAAGCAAAGTAAACATACATTGTGGACTTCAAATCACGTATAATCATCTTCCCAATCATTTGGGAATTTCTTGCTGTTTGTGTCACAACTACTTGGTTTATGGTTAAACCTGAGTATTTTCCTAGTTTAAGGTAGGTTATTTATGCATCTCTGGTTGATTGTTTCTTTTGTATTTCATCTAGCTACTTACGTTTTTTACTGTTTTTCCATTTTAAGTAGTTCATGTTCATTCAAACAGCTTCCACAGCAAATAAATAAGTAGTTGCTAACAAATAGTTAGCAATACTAATACTCTGTCACAGCACTTACTCAGGAATATTTTCCAAAATGAAAAAATGAAATGTTTTTCACGTCTCCCGAGTTTTCTTGTTATATGTAAATATTATCTTCCCCCAGCCTTTTTATATATTAACCCTGTTTCCATTCTTTTTACATTTCTTTGGGTGTTTTAATCAAAATTTCTGCCCTGCTTTGTTGTAGCATGATATCTTTTTTACAAATGAAATTATGTATACATTCAAAATATTGAAGTTGTGTGTGACATATAATTTTGTAAAGTAATTTCCTTTTTCCTGGTCTGGAAAAAGGAACTCAAAAGGTAAAAGAATCAGTCTGATTCAATCATAGGCATCAAGAGCTATGCTTTGTGTAAAGTGTCTCACCCTGTTAATTTTTGATTACTTAAGAAATTGTAAACTGATATTTCCAGGAAAAAAAATAATGAACTTGAGCCTTAATTGAATCTGTGTATGCTGCTGGATACCTGGGTATGACCAGCATATCTCAAGAGAAACACCTGGTCTCAGTTTTATTAATACTTTTAATCACATGCTAATCCAGCCAGGAGCAAGTTTTATAGCTACTGGGTCAACCAAGATAAAGTTAAGTAAAGCGAATAAAGTATTTTCTACTCAAGCTCAACTCCTGGAAACTTCATAATAATATCTAAGTAGTGTGCTATTGCCTTCTTCTAGGATATTTTAGCCTCCAAGTCTAGCCTAATATTTCAATGTGATTTTTCATCCAGATCCTTACCAAGTCCTGCTTAGCTCTATGAAATCAGCCAAACATAACCAAAGATGTTTATAAGGTGGCAACATCTATGTAATCTTGCTTGATCAGAAACTAAATCAGATGGTTTTGGTTAGTACTTATATAGGGGATCACCAGGGAATTTCCTAGCTGTTGTTTAAACTACAACATTCATATACATGTCATAACACTGCTAAGAAAACTGTATAGATTCAGTCACCAATTGAGTACATCTTTAAATTCAAAGAGAAAAAACTTTTAAATAACAAGAAGTATAAAAACTTTCTCTAGAATGATGTAATCCTTCCAGGATACTTTTTTGCTTAGATAGGCTAAACTGTGAATTAAAAAATGATCTTTTTATTATTTCAATCCAATTAAATCTTGGAGATATAGTATGTAGTAACCTCAGAACTTTTCCCATCCATTTTTCAGTCCATCAATAAGATAAGTGTCTGAAAACAGAATTGAATGGGTCCAAATTTGGTATGCTGAAAGAAGCCAGCAAAACAAAAATTGAGAATGAAAATAAGCTAGATCCAGCATGAAATTGTGAAGAAAAACATCTCAGGGGAAAAAAAGTTGTTAGTGAATTTCTACTATGGGGCTATAATTGAGAATGCTGGCAAATGTTCTATTCTAAGCCTTCCTTCTGCCTCCTGGTTATTTTCACAAAGCAGAATTTGTGTAGCCTTGGTCTTCTGAAAATAACCACACAGAGAAACAAGAAGAGGAAAAAGCAAAAACACTATTCATTATTTCATTATCCCCAAAAAATGCAACTGACTCCTATCACTTCTTTTAGGGTTGGCATGTTTTTCTATCTCTGTTATTGTTTCCAATCCACAATCAAAATGTTATAAAGTGATTCTGGACTATCTCTGTGTTGGTCTATCAACAGGGCTGATTATGTGCCTTTAACAGACCTCCAGAATGATTTCACCCAGCCCTTGCTTTCAGATCTTTCAATAGTACATTTGTCACTACTGTAATTAAGTCCATCCATTTTGCTTCTGATTTTTTTTCTTTTCATCTTTCCAGCACTAGACTTTTCGAGAAAGCAAAGTCTTTGCAATAATATGTCCAAAATATGATAATTTGGTCCTAGTAATTTTTTTTCTTTCTGATGAGAATTCTAGATTGATTAGTTCTATTTGATTGTACTCATATTTAATCTTAGTCTCATTTTTTCACTATATTTCTTGACATAATCGTGCTTCCAGATCATTTGTAGGGTGAGCTATCAGTGTAGTGTCATCAGCATAGCATGGATTACTGATGTTTCTTCCTTCAGTTTTAACTTCCCACTCATGGTCTTCCAATTCAGCTCCCTTCAATATGTATTCCACATATTGGTTGAGAAATTGAAGAAAAATTATTCAGCCTTGCCAACTATTTCTATTTCTCCACATTTCTGCCAGACCATTGCTCTTTGTCCTATATATACCGTTTTCATGAAGACAATGAGATGTTCTGAGATTCCAAATTTTCTAGAGCTTGTTGTTCATTCAATTGAAGATATTTCTATAATCAATGAAGCACAGTTTTGTGTGTGTGTGTGTTCTTTTCTCAATTATTCACCATGCATAAACAATAATGTCTCTTGTTGATAGGCCTTTTGTAAAGTCAATTTGCATATCTGGCATCTCCTTTTTTGTGTATAACTGTTAGATGATCCTAAGCATTATTTTGCTCACATGTGAAATTAAAGATGTTGTACAATAGTATCACACTGTGTTAAGTCTCCTTTGTTTCTGGTATTTTTATATTGAAGAAAAGTCCTGGTGGGGCAGTGTTAGAATGCAGTAAGGCAGGCTAACTCTGCCCATAGCCAGGAGTTCAATCCTGATCAGCTCAAGGTTGATTCAGCCTTCCATTCTTCCGAAATTGGTAAAATGAAAACCCAGATTGTTGGAGGCAATATGCTCACATTGTAAACTGCCCTAGGCTCATAGTGTCAGCTAATTAAGCCATAACACCTGCAAAAGGTTCCTGAGCCTTTAAATGTTCTCTCAGTCTGGTTCAGTAAGAAGCACAATCATGGGAAAGACTGCTGACCTGACAATTGTGCAGACAACCATCATTGACATCCTCCATAAGGAGGGAAAGCCTCAAAAGGTAATTGCAAAAGAAGTTGGATGTTCCAAAAGTGCTATATCAAAGCACATTAATAGAAAGTTATGTGGAAGGGAAAAGTGTGGAAGAAAAAGTTGCACAAGCAGCAGGGATGACCGCAGCCTGGAGAGGATTGTCAGGAAAAGGCCATTCAAAAGTGTTTGGGACTTTCACAAGGAGTGGACTGAGGCTGGAGTCAGTGCATCAAGAGCCACCACACACAGACGGATCCTGGACATGGGCTTCAAATGTCATATTCCTCTTGTCAAGCTGCTCCTGAACAACAAACAATGTCAGAAGCATCTGTTGCTCAGTGGTACAAAGTCCTCTTTTCTGGGATGAGAGCAACTTTTGCATCTCATTTGGAAACCAAGGACCTAGAGTCTAGAGGAAGAATGGAGAGGCACACACTGCAAGGTGCTTGAAGTCCAGTGTGAATTTTCCACAGTCTGTGTTGATTTGGGGAGCCATGTCATTTGCTGGTGTTGGTCCACTGTGCTTCATTAAGACCAGGGTCAATACAGCCATATACCAGGAGATTTTGGAGCACTTCATGCTTCCTTCCATAGATGAGCTTTATTGGGATGCTGACTTCATTTTCCAGCAGGACTTGGCACCTGCCCACACTGCCAAAAGCACCAAAACCTGGTACAATGACTGTGGAATTACTGTGCTTGATTGGCCAGCAAACTCACTTGACCTGTACCCCATGGAGAATTTATGGGGCATTGCCAAGGGAAAGATGAGAGACATGAGACCGAACAATGCAGAAGAGCTGAAGGCCGCTATTGAAGCATCCTGGTCTTCCATAATACCTCAGCAGTGCCACAGGCTGATAGCTTCCATGCCACGCCACATTGAAGCAGTAATTGCTGCAAAAGAGGCCCAGACCAAGTACTGAGTACCTATGCATACTTTTACTTTTCAGAGGTCCAATATTGTTCTTTGTACAATCCTTGTTTTATTGATTGCATGTAATATTCTAATTTTCTGAGATTGTTGATTTGGGGTTTTCATGAGCTGTATGCCATATCATCTCAATTATGACAAATCACAGCTTGAACTATCTTGCTTTGCATGTAATGAGTCTTTCTCTTTTTGCTTTTCATTCCCCAAGTGATAAATAATATGGAAAGTCAGTTTGGTTTAGTGGTTAAAGCACCAGTTCACATCCTGCCTTAGCCATGAAAGGAAGCTGGATGACCTTAGAGCAGCCATACTCTTTCAGCCCAATTCATCTCACAGGGGTTGTTGTTGTTGTAGGGAAAATAAAAAGAGGAATGTGTGTTGCATATGTTCACCACTTTGAATTATTTGTTTTAATCTGCCTATACCTAAAAACCATTAGCACTCCAAAAATCCTCAGTTCTTCCTCAGTAGGATTTTAAAAAAAAATGTGTATCAAATTTATATAGATACTCATCTGCTGAATGGGACTCTGGGTGGCATGCAATAAAAATTGAATAAACATACCACTTAAAATAACCATAAAACCCAGATATACATTTAATCCAAGAGAATGTTTAAAAATTCAGACTTAGTAGACCCATCTGGTTATTCCTTGATCCCAGTAGATCAGTAGATAGAACAATCTGGAACTGAACACACTCAAAACCATAGAAATGGTGGTAGACTTTAGGAGAAACCTAGAAACCTAAAATGGACACCTAATATCAAAAACATCATCAAAAAAGCACAACAAAGAATGTTCTTTCTGCGCCAACTCAGAAAGCTTAAACTGTCCAAGGAGCTGTTGATACAGTTCTACACAGGAATTATTGAGTCAGTCATCTGCATCTCTATAACTGTCTGGTTTGGTTCTGCAACCCAACAAGACAGGCACAGACTACAGAGGATAATTAGAACTGCAGAAAAAACAATTACTACCAACCTGCCTTCCATCGAGGACCTGTATACTGCATGAGTCAAAAAGTGGGCTGGGAAAATATTTAAGGACCAGTCACATCCTGGACATAAATTGTTTCAACTCCTATCCTCAAAACGATGCTATAGGACACTGCACACAAGAACTAGACACAAGAACAGTTTTTTCCGAATGCCATCATTCTGCTAAACAAATAATTCCCTCAACACTACCTATTTATTAAGTCTGCATTGCTATTATTCTCATTGTTCCATCACACACACACCCCACTATGACTATAACTTGTTGCTTGTATCCTTACAATTCATATTGATTATTGTATCCTAGTATGATTTGACTGATTATTTGTACCCCATGACTATCATTAAGTGTTGTATCTTATGATTCCTGATGAATGTACCATTTCCTTTAAGGTACAGTGAGCATATGCACCGAAGACAAATTCCTTGTGTGTCCAGTCATACTTGGCCAATAAAGAATTCTGTTCTGTTCTATTCTATTCTATTCTATTCTATCTGAGTGGAGGCTCATTGTCTGCTACTATATTGCCCATTACTTTATCTTTCTATCCATTTGTTTTTCTTAATAAAATAAGATAAAATAAAGGTTTACCAATTTCCTTCTCCTGCACAATTTGTGCACACAGTGTAAGTATTTTGAGACATCACGGGAGAAAATACAGTAAACAGAGGTTTGTATTTAAAAAGTGGCTTATCTCTACAAAGAATATATACATGCACGTTCAAACAAACAGCAATCAATCAGTAATTACAGCATGAAAACATACACACAGAGAGAGAGAGAGAGAGAGAGATGCCCTCACAGGGCCTCTCATATAATGCAGCCTCTTAAAATGGTATCAGCCCGCAACTGACTCATTCCAGTGTTACATCATTGTAGCATTATTACACCATTACAGTATTATAACAACAGCAGCTGTTCAGCTATTAAATTGTTACCCTGACAGAAATGATGTCTTTGCTGCTGTCACTAACATGGTCATCTAGCATCTTCTTACATCAGTGCTCTTCAGTATAGGTTGCTTGCTTTAGCTGGGGTGATCCTGATAAAACTGGGTCTTGGTTTACATTCTTGGCTTACATTCCGAGTTTTTCATTCAGATATGGTGGAAGAACAGAATCAGAAGGATGGCTTTCTAAAACCAGAATGGAATGAATAGAATAGAATAACAGAGTTGGAAAGGGCCTTGCAGGTCTTCTAGTCTAACCCCTGGCTTAGGCAGGAAACCCTATACCATTTTAGACAAATGATTATCCAATCTCTTCTTTAAAACTTCCATGTTGGAGTGTTTACAACATCTGGAGGCAAGTTGTTCCACTGATTAATTGTTCTAACTATCAAGAAAATTCTCCTTAGTTCTCAGTTGCATCTCTTGATAGTTTCCATCCATTACTTTTTGTCCTGCCCACAAATGCTTTAGAGAATAGCTTGATTTCCTCTTCTTTGTGGCAGCCCCTGAAATATTGGAACACTGCTATCATGTTACCCCTAGTCCTTCTTTTCATCAAACTAGACATACCCAGTTCCAGCAACCGTTCTTTTTATGTTTTAGTTTGCCAGTCCCCTAATCATCTTTGTTGGTCTTCTCTGCACTCTTTCTAGAGTCTCAGTATCTTTTTTACATCATGTTGACCAAAACTGGATGCAGTATTCCAAGTGTGGAATACCAAGGCATTATAAAATGGTATTAACACTTCACATGATCTTGACTCTAATCCCTCTGTTTATGCAGGAATGGAACAAATGTAGTGGGACAGAGAAACCAGAGAAAGAGAATTCAAATTTAAAAATTGATCGTATGACTCTGAGCAGAGCTGTCACAGAAGAATTCCAGCAGCCAAGCTGTTCATGTTTTTTCCTATATGTTTTCCTTCTTTTCTAATCCAATAGCTGCAATCTTCTCAAACCTGTTAGGTGCTATTTGTGTGTCTATTCTGGTGTGACAACATCACAATGCTAAGTGAATGTTCTAGAATCCCAAAAACCTATCCATTTCTATTTATCATCCTTTCTAGAGACTTTGTAATCTAAACCAGGAATTCAATTCCAATTACTCTGGAGGCTAGTCCTTAGAAAAGTGGTGTTTTAGCTCTCTTCGGTTCCCAGAATGGAACTTTTTCCATATTATATTTATTTTCTAAATACAATTTTCAACCCAAGTTCTTTTAATAGTTATGTACTTATCTTCTCCCCTCCCCTATTTTACTCTTTATTTTTTTCCCTGAATTCTATTAACAGCAGGACCAAGCTACAACAGTAATTAGAAGTATAAAAATATGTTAAATACTTTAACATTTTTTTCTCTAGTGTATATCTTAACATTTGGTCATCTGGCCTTCCAGCTGTTTCAAAACTTATTTGTTTAAATGACTGACAGACTGCTTGTAATTGGATATAACATTGAGAGCAAATTAACATGATTTTAATATCTATTTTTCTTACCCATAGTTCAGAAGGTGGCTTTGGGTCCATCACACTATTTCTGCCCAGCCTATCTGACAGATATATTTTAAAAAATTGAAGGAGGGAGTGTTCCTCTTAAGCTCCTGGATCAAAGGCAAGATATTATTCTAACCTATTCTATTCTAAATTAAATATATGCTTAATAATGTTAAAGCCTTATGTTCTACCCAAGCTATGAAAAAAAGTAATTCAAATAAATCACCATGATAAGTACGTTATTGCGTAGCAGTTGGGGCAAGTTTATTTGCTCTGAGGGAATGCCACAGTTAAAGTGGCAATTGAGTAATGCTATATGCTCAAAGAATACTGTATGGCTCACTGTTTTTTTATTAATAAAAAATAGTAAAATACAGAGAAACAGTGTTTCTATTATCATTTGAACATGATTGTCTCCTTGTAATAAAATGCCACTCTCATGGATAATATAAAGTATTACTTTATCTAGTCACATCCAATAAAATACTACTTTTTCACTTGTGATAATGCAAACTCAGCAAAATAGGCACAAAGAAATAGCCATGGTTTTCAAGAACGTTCTACTAAGGTGGCTGTGGTTTTTTTTTATTTGAACTTGTTAGATTACTAGCTGATAACCCGGTGTTGCCTGGGTATTTATTTATCCCAATCCTGTATTACACAGGAAAAGGAATGAATTATATCTATAGTGTATTATATCTATATATAATGTATATCTACGAGGCACCTTTCTTTCCTCTTGCTTCACCCTCTTTTTAACCTCACACCCAACCTTCCGTAAGGGAAGGCAAAAGGCTCACTCACCCTCTCATCGAGCCAGTTTTGTTTCCTGTCGCTTTGCCCTCTTTTTAAGCTCATATCCAACCTTCCATAAGGGAAGGCAAGAGGCTCACTCACCCTCTTGTGAAAGATGGTATCCAGGTTTATGTGTCTCCCACCGCCACCATCAGCTTCCACACCACATGATCCAACCCAGGCAATCAAGCCACGCTCTGCTCCGTGACCCACTGCAGCAAATTGCTGAGGCTGCTTCTGCATTCCGCTGAGCTCCCAATGACCTGCCTCAATGAGTGCAAGTGCAAACACACACATCTAAGGCTGCTAGGGGTGTTTTACCACCATAGTGTTTGTTTGCAAAGAGTAAATCATCTGTGTACCAAGTTTGGTTGAAATTGGCCAAGGCATTCCAGAGTTATGCTGGAACATACACACATACTGTGCATACAGACAGACGGATGGACGGGCAGACGGACAGACAGACAGACAGATTTCTTTAAGCAGTTTCATTTACAATCAGCTTATTTGCTTTATGGCATTTAAATCAAGTGAACATTCAGAAATATAGGATAGTTGTTTGAAGGAATGGTTTCATTCTTCACATTCAAAGTGCTAGTTAGGATCATGCAGTTTAAAAGAGGTTGATATTTAGATCAGCAAAAAAATTAAAAACTCATGAGGTACAGTAAGCCGTACCATAAAATATCATCTTCCCATCAATTTTGTCTTCCCCAGCTCTGTAGATTACTGATATCTGCCATGGAATTTTATACTTATCCATCTTCACATCTTGCAACAAAACTTTCTATTTTCTGAAACTGGTTGTTTCAACAAAAGCCCCTTAAGTTTACAGAATAATATATAAACAGTTAGCTTTGTCCGCCACATTGATTAGCCAATCAAGACCATTGACATGTGTTTCTCAGTGTATGAAATAATGAGGACAATGTTTTGAGAACTCTCATCTGTGATTGTGAGTTCAGGCTTTTCTATAGTTCTTAATCATCTGCAGAACACCTACCATTTTTTGTACAATCAGAGCCTCTATTAAAAATAAAATGAAACATTAGAAACAAAAGCACCCTATGAAAGCTTCATTGCTTAGAAGCTGCCAGCCAAACTTTGTTACATCTTATTCACAATGTATTGTTGACAGGATTAACAAGGATAGGGAATAACTTAATTTCCCCATTTTTTTCTGTTGAAATTTTATCTGCAACATTATACAATGTCCTTATACATTTATCAATACCAGCTCCTTCCCTTACCTTTTTGCTCCCCGTTCAGAAAAAGAACATACAACTGGATTGTACAAGTAGCAAAGCATATTCCAGAATGGCACAGTGACCAAAGGATGAGTAATTTGATTCTGCCCTTAGCCACTCAACAATGATTGCATCTATCCTTTCTCCTGTAACTAACTATGCATTACTCAGACTTTCCACAGGCTAATTTTCCCATCAAAATAAGAAATCTGGTATCACCTTTTGCAATTTAGACATTGTATTAAAATGTATAAGTTTTTGTCGTCTGCAGTTCACTTCATTAGATGTGTAGAGCAGTTTCTCTGACTGCATCAAGCAGTTCACAAAAGCATGTCTTTTAATAAAATGTGTTAAGACAGAAAAGATGCTACCAGAATTGTCCTAATTTTTTGCTACAATGGACCAGCACCAGTGTTCTCCTACAATGACACCAAAAAAAAAAAAAAGCTGTCAGGTATTTCTCACATGATTCCTGTGTCAATAAGAACAGCTGAAAATCAAACCAAAATAACAAAAGCAAAATACTCAATCATTATAATTACTATTTATTGGTACTGAAATGGTTGGGTACAATGCCAAATCCAGATTGGAGGCTCCTGGTTTGTAGCTGTACGGTTAGCAAGTGATTAACAAATTAGTCTTTTCTCTCTCTCTCTCTCTCCTTCCCTCCCTCTTTCTCTGTGTCTTTCTCTCTTTGTGTATCTCTGACTCTCATAAAGCACAATAGTTTTAGACTGTTAGTGCATTTTGTAACCATGCCACGATTCTAGTTTAAATAAGCATCAGTTCTATTTTTCAAATTGCTGCTACTCTAATTTGGGTAACATTGACTGCACCTGTCTTTGTATTTGAGGCAAAAAAAGGGGAGGAGCCATCTGGGAGGTTCCGTGGGATTCTTCATATAAATACTCATGAAACAAACTTGTTTCCTGACATTTATGAAATCACACAAACATGTAAGATACAAGACAAGGCACAACAGAAATGAACAGCTCTGTGTTAACTTCCTTCTAGCATCTAAACTAAGAAAAAGTCCTAAATGGTCTTATTGAAATTATTCACAGCTGAATTCAGAAATTATTTCTAAATACACTGCTGCCAAACAGCACTGTTACCTTCTAGATCAAGGACAGCCACCTCATGTTTTAGACCAAGGTTCCCATTTATAGCCTGAAACGCCTCACCGCATCTGCCTTGATTCTTAGGCATCTGCGTGCATTATACCTACAGGCTTTACTGCACTTGTAAAAAATGCTTTTGGAATATTCAAGAGCTTGATTCTTATGGGCTCTGTGTTTCTACCCTATTTATCTTTGCAAGCTCAGATCAACCTTGATACTGTTATCCCCAGACAGCTATGTACTAGGTGCCATCTGGAAAGAAAGAGTGATCTGGCATAAAACATACAGAGATGCCCTGCAAAACATGGGAATTACATGGGAAGAAGCTGAAACTGTCTCAACAGATCAAAATTATTGGCCAATGTGCTTCTACAACACAGGCAGACCTAAGAATAACCTGGGAGACATTCATTTCAAGCAAATTGTGCACCAAAAATTCACATAACTGATTAGAAATGGAAAGTACATTGATTTCATTGGTTTCTCAGTACTTTGTTTCACTATCCCACCAGCAAACCCATTATGGTCATATTTACATGCAGGTAATTATTTTTGTTCCTGCTCACTAGTGGTTTCCTTTTACTCATCTGCATACAAGGTTCATTACTATTCATTTGCTAGGTATAATAGAGATTACAATCAAAATCTAGTGCCAAGGCAATTCAGCTATTACCTATTTGTTTCTTTCATTCCAACTTTTATCTCCATCATAGCAATCCATGTTTAAATTACTATATCTTTTGACACAGCTACTATATTGTCATTGCCTTTAATATCATGGCTATACAACTATATCTACTGTTAATCCAGCATGTAGCACATTCTTAATAGAACAATTTAAACAGTTGACTGAGTTTATAAACCCTCGTATTACAGACCATCTAATTTTGGAAAAGGATTATTACGAATTGAATCAATAATAGGCCTCTTAGTTACTGTGTCTATTTCATCATTAAACCCTTTATAGTTGTCTCTAAGTCAACCAAATCCCCATCAAAGATACCAGACATCATATCAGATATATTGGAATGAATAAGTGCACTGACATTTAAGGCCACTGATTGTTCCTGTAACAGAAATTTGAGACAGTTCAGTAAAATTCATTATTTCCTATAGTGACAAATATACTGCCCACTTTTCAACATGCAGCAAAAGTCTTCTAAATCTCCAGTTCTAACTAGTTTTCAGCTAATCTATATGAAGTGCATAGTGGTGATTTAATTTCCCTTACCCTTTACTCTTAAGATAACACACATCATAATTCTTGAGGTAACACAAGGAAGGTTCTCTCAGGAAATGAATTGGAGCCAGTATATTTGAGAAAGCAAGAAATTCAATACTCAAAAGGTGTAATCCATGTGTTGTCCTCCCTCCCCTGCCAAAATTATCAACAATTGTTCTTGTGTGAGGTGTTAGCAACTTTTCTTGTGGGTTTAACATTTTTAGTGCTCATTCTCCTGAGGATTAAAGAATTTAGGCAAAAGTATTCCATAAGAAGGTCTCCCATAACTTTCCTTAGCAGGCAAACATATGGACAAATATTATAAAGACTGTAGCTCAAAGATGATGACAGTACAGAAGACCTATATCATCATTCCTGGTTCTGTTCTCAGATCTCCTAGAGAATTTCCTATGAAAGTGAAGATGTATTTAACATTAAAACAACAATTATTATTATTATTATTATTATTATTTATTTATTTGATTTATATATATATATAATAATGAGGGGAAATATAGCCATACACATTCTATCAGGATCTCAGTTTACATTTTTTATCTCAAATTTTACCCTAGATCAGTGTTTCTCAACCTTGGCGATTTTAAGATGTTTGGACTTCAACTCCCAGCTTTGCTGGCTGGGGAATTCTGGGAATTGAAGTCCAAACAGCTTAAAGTCGCTAAGATTGAGAAACACTGCTCTAGATGAAACTCTTGTTGGTTTTAAATAGTACTCTTAACCCTCAATTTTTTCTTAGGCCAGGACAATTGGTTTCCCTTAATCTACAATATATACTATTATATAATACAAGATTAATTACAATTATTTCAATACTATTTTTCTATTTTAGCATAAGCCTGTTATTCCTATTCAAGGAACTTCACTACTATATTGAGAACATTTATGAAGTATATAGTAATAGCTACTGCATAGTTTTAGCTTCAGAGGGATTGATCTCTCTTAGTATCAATAATACAGTGTTATCGATAATACACTCAATTAGTCAGAGATAATTCAGGTTATTCTTTCCTTTTATCTCAGCTTGCATAAACATGAACAAGTCTTATTTGACAATGAGTCAGACTCTTCAATTCATAAGACTCAAAAATAAAGCAGGATATTTCTTTCACTAAAGTCTCTGTGATAAGCATAGAATCCTTAATCCAAGTATGAGAAGTCCTGAAGAGCTGGTGTCACCAACACACTAGATTATTTTTCCAATATAATTTATTGATGTTGTTTCCATTTCCGTCTTGCTGATAAGTAAACCATGTATGTGTACTGTGACACACCAAAATACTCTCAGATGGTACCATTGTGATGATATCAAGATTCAGGGACTATTCACTTGATTTCCTAGCATGGAACTCTTGAGAATGTTCACATTTTTCAAAATCTTAGCAGATATCACTGTACAGAGAACAAAAGCCCACAGCCTACTTTTTTTTTTAAATCACAACAAAATGATCAAAGACTGATGTATCAACAGAAACACATAAAAGCATTAGGGAGTCCCTCAGCAAGATGAGATTTGGAAGCAAAAGTTATCATGGGCAACTACAGGAATTTATTGGTTTTGTCAGACTGATGAAAGCAGAACTGCAAACTCACACCTGTCTTTCCATTTTTGTGCATAAATAGGATGGAGCTTATATCACAAGGTTACAACACTATTTTCATCTAGCTGCTTGATGTCCTTGCAGTGTTCCCTTTTCTGACAAAAATCATGGATAAAATGTATAAATATTAATCTGACATCAATATTCCTTCATTGAATCAAAGCAACCAAAGATTCCAGTGCTGCTGTATCTACACAAGATTTATAGAATGTTCCAAATTTCTCCGAATTAAATATCTATGAAAGAGGAAGCAATTTGATACCTGAACTTTCAGGTTTTATGGTTTGTGGCCTTGGGAATCCATTACACAAATTGCTCACATCTGGCCTTGCAATAATTTTACAAATAGCCCATAAGCCATTGACTCTAAAGATTTTAGAGAGCAAAGTGGCATATTTTCTTTGCCTTTGTTCTGGCTTCATTCTCTTTAAATATCATTTTGCAATTTCAGCTCTTTTTGCTTTCTAAAGTGTCTTTTTCTTCTTCTTTAGAGAATTTAGCAAACCCTTCCTTAACTAAAGACCAGTTTCTGGTGACTCCATGGACATGCCCACTGTGCCTTCTTCCAGTCTGGTCCAGAATTCTGATCTAGACTTCTTGATATTGTCTCCTCAAAATACCAACTCAGATTTGATACTGCTTAGCATTTTCAAGATAAGTCAAGGGCATGTTTGAATTTCCACCTACCGATGATCTTTGTAATTTATTAAGCAGCTTTGAGAACTTTTCATGTTCAGTGAATTTATTGTATTGTTTTTCTTATAACCCCTTACTCAACTCATTTTCTCAAAGGATTAAAAAATCTAATCCATTTTGGGTCTTTTACTTTAATCTGATCTTCCTGAATTCTTCTTCCTGAATTTGGGAATTAAAATTTAGGAAATGTTTTATTTAGTAATTATTAAAAGCTAGATGAAAATCATATTCTTGTGTTTATTGGAAATTGAACTGAATTGAGGTGTCTTCACTAGCCTCTGCTTTATTAGCTATGCTAGTGTATGATTTAATTTTCACTATTTTGGTATTGTATTGTTGGCAAGAAAGAAAGTGTGTGTGTGTGTGTGTGTGTGTGTGTGTCTTTCTGGCAAGAAAAGCCAACAAGATATTTTATTTCCATATGCAAGCATACCTCATTACATCTATTTTCATGAAGAAAAGTGGTTCATCAGCAGAATATTAATTTTTTACCTAGGTTTGTATCTTTTCTATGTAAAACAGGATACAAAATCCCATACTTTCTTTCCTCCTTTACAATTGTTAATTGTTGGTTATTCACAAGTGCTTACTTGTTCCTTTGCCAGATAACCAAAACTTGTAACAGTCAAAAATTATTGATCTGTCAGACCATTTCCAGTAAGGGAAATAAATATCTATCACATCACTGGGGATTGCTAATTGAATTACCAACTCTGACTTCTGAAGGACCACATTCCTAAAGTAGTGATACCTCTTACAACCATTTGCAAAAGCACTGTCTTACTGACCTTTTTCAAGCTGGGAATCTGGATTTAGACTACAATGCTCATTAGTCACTAGTGGTTATTATTTGTTTGTTTGTTTG
>JAEANM010008254.1:0-17134 GCA_017656035.1 Myanophis thanlyinensis | reverse complement strand
ATTAGTTTCACCTTTTAAATTGCATTACTGAAATAAATGAACTTTTGCACAATATTCTAATTTTTCGAGTTTCACCTGTATTAGATTTCTCCATGGAAGCTTTTTTCATTGGAAAACTATTACTACCCCTACCCAAATTACCTAAAATTCAGCTAATGTAACATCACCAACTGTATGATTTTTTAAATGTGCTACTTGATATTTGCCTTCAGTTAGTTTAATGTTCTGTATAACACTTACCATTAAGAAACCAGCATTTTCACTTCAAGGGAATTCTTCAAGCCATATTTTAATAAAAGAAAATTAAAAAATATTAGGAGCATTCAAGAGGGAATTTTATTTTTGGAGATTGGGGCAATTTTCAATTTCTATGTGAGTGTGGAAGGATAATTTCTCACTTTTTTTACTTTTGTTCATTGTAATGAGGCCTAGAAAGAATCACATAGGATGGAAATGGTGCAATTAGTTTGAAAACTTCAATGCTGAACAGTAAATGAAAAATATAAATAAGAATTGATGTCTTGAAGACCTGAAAGGGCAGACCTGAAAGAAAGTCTCCATCTGCTGATCCAGATTGAACAGCAGACTAACATGAGCGCCATAGAGTCATAATATCCACCAGCAATATTTTAGCCTTGTATAATATTAATGCAGAGTGAGATACTAGAGTATAATTTAATATGTCAGAGGATTACATGGATTGGGGGGGATGATATTTATCTCTTTTTATGGGAAAAAATTGAGGCTGTTTGAATCCAGATTAAAAATATGGAATTCATCCTTCCTCAGAGTCCTATTTATAATACAACTCTCCAGAACTATTTTTTTAGTATCTTGCATCTGAACTACAGTTCCCCAAATGTAGTTTGGAATATTCAGAGTTTACACTTACACTTTTAAGGATAGATCTTATTATCTGACTGATAGAAAGGCAACTTTTTTAGTGTTTCTAGCCTAACTTTGCACCGCTGTCTCTTGCACTGAACAATAAAATAGAAGAAGAATTGTTACGGTGATGCTATTTAATGATCACTTGATTAAGAAAGAAAAGCTTGGTTTGCTGGGTTCCTTACTACCATATTATATACAATGATATAGAATATACAATGAATCAACCCTATACTTATACTTCTGGCATAGAACCATTTCCAGTGGAGTTTTAATTGAAAACTGCTGAAATGGCACCTTTCAAATTTCCAAACCCATTAAAAATTCCCAAACAAATAGGCTGAGTTTCCATGTACCAATGCTGTTAATATCTTAATTGTTTTTCAGTGATGCTTTCAGCTGCAACCTGGCTGGGTTTATCAAAGAAGAAGCTAACTGACGTTTGTAAAATATGTACCTACCATTTAGTGCTTGAACATTCATAAAAAGGGAAGATATTCTAACACTTCAATCTATTAAAAAAGTTGTGGTTATAGAAGGCTGCAGTGATAGGTGTATATTCTTCCAAAATCTCTGCATAGTATAGTGATTAAAATGTATTAGTAATCACCTGGTTTGTGTCACCTTCAAACAAGACAATAATAGGTTATTCTCCATCCTATGATAGAGGACGAACTGTTTAGATCTGGTGAATGGAATGTTAATATTTTATTAGCAGTTTTCTCTGTGAGTGTATTTAAGCTTTTAAAACTACTTTATATAAAAACATAAAATGTATAATATATGTCATATATCTAGAAGAGCATGTTTAAATATAACTGAGACATATTACTAAAACAAAATTCCTTAATATGGAGGGTTCCACTTGTGAGATTCGTTTTGTCTCACAAATCTTAAAGCAGCCTTTCTCCCAGTGTCTTAGACTCACTGCTTATATCCACAATATACTAGAAAGATCATAACAGGAAAGCTAGATATCTTCTACAGCTGAGCCATCACTAACATTTTTATGAAGGCTGAAGATCTACAAAGTATATCACAGTACTGAACTATTTTTTATGGTTTAAAAATGTACAGTTGTACATGGCTAATCGATACAGGCAAACTAAATGGTTACCAAAGATACTGAGCTAATGCAGTACCAAATTTCAAGGGAAAACCTTCCACTTGTGGAAGGAGATAGTTTTAAGGGTATCAGTAGTTGGTAGATATTAAACAGCCATGAGTAGGAGACTGAGAATAATATGTTGTATTAAACTAAAGGTCTGGCTAGTCCAATCTTTTGTTCTTATTTACAGGATCTTTATTTCCTTGAATGACTTTGCCATCCTCATGAAAATGTTGATTTAAATTTAATAAAATAATAGATGTTTTTCCTTTTCATATATTGTTAGCATAGAGATTTGGATGTATCTATCTATTCCCAGGTGAGTTGACATTCCATACGAACACCCTGCAGATTTGGTACAACTGAGTAATCTCTCCCCATTAAATTCCATTAAAAACAGAACATTAAAATTAACCTTTTTATATCTTTCAGTTATAATAATTAACAAGGGAAATAATTAACAAAAATAATTAATACAGCCGGCCAACTACCCATTTTGTCTGGTTACTTGCAGTGCCAGGGCTACAAGGCAAAGCTGGGGAGTGGAGCCACTCCATGTGACCCACACCAGTTTACCTCAGGGCCCCAAAGCCAGGCCATCCATGCCCTGACACTCACCTCATGGTGGCAGCACCAGCAGCCATGTGCAGCAGGAGCCCACATGGCCGCTGACACACTTCTGCTTGCTTGTGGCTGCAATGGAGCAGGAGGTAAAGCTGCATGTTGGTGCTCTGGCCATGAGGCAGGTGTCAGGGTATGGATGGCCTGGCTGTGGGGGTCCCTGAGGTAAGATGGTGCAGGGCTTGTGAGGCAACTCCACCCCCCACCTCATGGTGGCAGCAGTGGCACATCGCACAGCCTCCTGCCCCTAGTGTTTATTTTGGGACCCAAAAGAAAATAAGATTTGATGGGTATTGTCAAATTACTACTTTACCATCCATATTTTCCAAGTCCCATTTTCCACATTTAGATCAATTTAAAGTTTATTACAAAGCAAAAACATCTCTTTCTCACTGCAATATATACCTTTTTGATCTGAGAACTCATCAGGTTTCTTTCAATAAGATGATCTATAAAGTTCTTTTAACATCCAAGAAACAGAAATAAGAAGAGGATTGGAGGAGAGTAATTGCAATAGCTAAATTTAAGACTCCTACCTGGTTGACACCTGATTAACTGCTTCCTTATGGTGAATATTCAGAACCAATCTGTCAAATACCTTCAGATATTTGGGAGAACTACTATCAGAATACTATCAGGCTCCTGGATCCAAGATGGCACTGCTGAAGGCTGCCTCGGTGAAATGCTCTCTGATAGTTTTGTAACACTGAGAGCATATACACTAAAGACAAATTCCTTGTGTATCCAATCGCACTGGCCAATAAAGAATTCTATTCTATTCTATTCTATTCTATTCACTTATAATTACCAAATAACCCAATGATAGTGTCTCATTGTGATGCACCTACCAAATGACTATCAGGATTAAGCACCTCATCATACAATTAAAATCTAAGAAAACTCCTGGTGTGGATTTCATCTCTCCAGAAATGCTAAGGTAAAATAAAAATTGGTGGGATGGCTGCTTTATTTACTGATATTAAGAGCACAACACATTTTCCATCTTAATGTAATCAGGCTAGCGTCATCTCTTTCTATAAGACTAAAGGATATGAGTCTGCCAATGAAAAATCTATTATCTTGCTCAATACAATAAGCAAAATATATCCAAAATGCCTTTATCTGTTGGATAGTGTCCAAATTGTAACTGAGGAGCAGATGAATTTCAAAGGAGAACATTCCGCCTTGGATCATTGACAAGTCCTGTACCCTTTAGCCAAAAAATATACCTCATCACCCAAAGACTCCTTTTTCACAGACTTTGTGGATCTCAAATAAGTTTTGAATAGCTTTCCAAGGAGTTGCTATGGGAAAACCAAGGAGATCTTCAATAGGTAAAAGATTGTTCCCTCTTATTGAGGCTCCTTATTCTAACATCATATGTTCTCCTATGGGCATTTCTGCGATTGTTACTACAGAAAGGGATATGGCAAGGCTGTATAACAGCACCCTTACTTTTTAACTTATAGGGTAATTCAATAATTCAAACTTCTTCATCTTCTGCTTATCATTTGCCAGGATTATTAGATCATATAATTCCATCTTTTGTTATACATAAATGATGTAGTAATTTTGTCTGTCTGAAGTGGGACTGAGAAGGGCATTGTTGGTATTGGCTTCTTTTTGCCTAGAAGAGCAGCTTGTTATAAATTATCAAAAAAATGAAAGTGGTAGTTTTTACATATTACTATGGGATGCATAAATGGCAAATTAATGATATTCCAATAGAGCAGTTACACACTTATCAGTATCTTGGAGTGCAATTCCAGGCCTCCTTATCTTGAGACACACATTTCTCTTATCGGGCTGATGTTGTTCAATGTAGTTCTTCAGCTATCTTTATATTTTTCCCACTCAAAGGGAACACGTTTATTCTTGCAGCCTGCAATATTTTTTGGGGGGTGGGGTGGGGTGGGGGGCTAAAACTATTTCTCAGTTTCTATACGGAGTTCAGATTTGTACTTTTACAAAGTTTAATATCTTGGAATCTGTCCATTTCAAGTTTATAAGAGGATCGCTGCAGTTCCAAAAATGACTCTAAAATGCTACTTTTACAGTTAGAGACAGGTTTTATTTCCACGGGTGCCCAGAACTTGGTACTATGTTATTAATTTCCAATTAAAATGATTATTTTTTCCCACCCATTCTCAGAAACTATTTAAAATCAATTTGGCTAAAAAGAGTTAATAACAGACACCAGTCTATAGGTCTCTATTAGAAAACTCCCTGCCCATTGATGCTTGAAAATTCTGAGAATTTTCTAAAGTAGAGTACTTTGGATATTGACCACAAACCAATATAAAATTCTGGTATCCAGTCTCACAGTCTCTGGATTTTTTTTTTAAATTAGCATACACAATAATCTTTCTTTTTCATTCTAAACCATGAACATGACTATTTTGGATGCACCATCTGCTGCAGTTCTTTAAGCATTATAAAGGTATTCCTCCATATCAGCAATTATGTCCATGTGGGTAGGGCTCTGTAGAGTCCCTGTGCTTTATTTTCATCGGTTGTTTTTATAGGGAATCTTGGATGATATTTATCTACCCCATTCTGATGAAATACCCTGGCAGAGAGTATGGAGCTTATTTGTTGCTTCTTTTGTCTAATCAAAACTTTTCCCATTTTGCTCAATTTTGTGCCTATATTTATGTATATACTAAAACTCTTGTTTCTATAATTTTTAACTAGGTGAAACAGGGCAACACAGGGCAACGATTTCTGAACCCAAGCTACCTCAAATGGGCAAATCTAATACCAGCCTCTATGATACAGCGACTTCCTTATCCAAACTTTCAACAAAGTTGTGAATTGGTGAAGAGACTTTGCTATACGAGCTCCGTTACAGCAACCTCCTAGTCCAGTGTTTTTCAAATTAGGCAACTTTAAGACTTGTGGACTTCAATTCCCAGAATTCTCTACCCATCATGTTAACTGCGAATTCTGGGAGTGAAGTCCGCAGGTCTTAAAATTGCCAAGTTTGAGAAACACCCTGCTAAACCCTAGAAATACTTTCATAGGACACTGATAACCGGAAAAGCTGCAAACATCTTGACAAGGGCAGTCATTGTCAATGATTCTTAGAAGGACAAAGGAACCTGAAATTTTTCACCTGAAAAGAACTCCAAAATGTTCTTTAATTGAGAACAGCAATAGGAAAAGAGAGGTATATGAGCCAATTCTAGTGTCCTTCCAGCATCAACTACAATGCTACTAATAATGACAAACATTATTTGACAACTGTTGCCACTGATTGACACACAGGTTATCAACTCCTTAAGCCCATTTTTAGCACCTATGAGACAATAATTTCAAATGAATTGCTCATATGATTGAAGCAACTTGGTACAAGAACAATAATTACCAGGTATAAAAAGGCTGAAGAGTAAAGGAGTCCTCTGTGAATTGGGAACAAAAAACTAATTATACTGTATATCCAGCCTGTCACCACTTTCAAACTTACTTTATACCAAGAAAATCATATAAATAGCACTGAAAGGTCAAATCACATTAGCTTATTAAATGTATATGCCACGGAGCTGACTAAGGTGACCCTCAATTTATCCAACTGCCACTACAATCCCAGGGTCGATTAAAAAGAAAGGGGGGGGGAATGTTTATATGTTAAAAAAAAAAAAGCTTAAGGACATGCACCAAAAGCCTTCAGCTTGATCCTTTGAAAACTTAGAAATCAAGCTAAAAGAGAAAACCAGCAGATTTAAGAAGAAAATGGTTATACTAGTAGGTCAGGCAGTTTTCAATTTTTTAAAGCAATTTTGCCTAAAGGCATGCAAATCTCTGACTATTGTATTAGACTTTATACTGTTTTAATAGACTTTCCAGTATTAAAGGTCATTTTACTAATGCCTTACTAATAAGTACTGTATCTGCTAGCAGAGTCTATTTATAGGAATTTATAAGAAACATATCCCATTTCATTTTCCATTTTAGTCTCTTTATTAATAAATATTTTAATTTCATTTTCTGTTCTTTGTAATCACATTTTGTATTTTTTAAACAACATTCGTTGTGATTTGCTTAAGATTATAGTTGTGTAGCAAAAAAATTGGGATGATAACTAAATGGCTGCTAAACTATACAAAAATTGCTAACTCTGCTGCTATCTGGTGGTAGTGCTGGGCTTTGCAGTTCAAATAAAATATTTTGAGGTACCTTAATAGCAATAGCACTTAGGCTTATATACCCTTCCATAGTTCTTTAGAGCTTCTCTGAGCAGTTTACAGGGTCTGTATATTTCCCCCAACAATCTGGGTCCTCATTTTACTGAACTTGGAGCGATGGAAGGCTGAGTCAACTGTGAGCCACTCAGAATTGAATTCCTGGTGTGAGCAGTGAGTTAGCCTACAGTACTGCATTCTAACCAATGCACCAGTATTGCTCTTTATAAAGTCATTGTTGAATCCAGGTCTCTGCTTGTGTAAGTTGAAGCATTTTTGGGGGTAAGATTTTGAAAATAGTTTTACATTAAGTGCCTTGGTGGTGCAGTGGTTAGAGTGCAGTACTACAGGCTACTTCTGCTGACTATCAGCTGACTGCAATTTGGCAGTTCAAATCCCATCAGGCTCAAGGTGACTCAGCCTTCCATCCTTTTGAGGTGAGTAAACCCAAACTTTTGGGGCCAATATGCTGACTCTATAAAATCGCTTAAAGGGGGCAGTAAAGCACTATAAAGCAGTATATAAGTCTAATTGCTATTGCTATTGCTATTACATTTTTCCTAGGACTTAGAGACAGTGATTGCTTGAAAGTCACTATTCCATGGTACTAACATATAAAAATAATATATTAGGTGACCAACTATCTGAATAATGTATAATTACTAAAATTGATTGGAATTGTTTCTTAAATTAAAATTGAATGTAAAATAGATATCCCATTCTGTTGAAAGAAGAAGGGGTGAAGGGAGGAGGAGGGTGAGGAAGAGGAAGTGAAGGGGGTGGTAAGGGTGGTGGTGATAATAGTAGCGTTGGTGATAGTAATTAATCATCACTGATAACATTTAAAAACAAGTGACAACAATCATAAGATTCCTTCCCATGGAAAAATTGTTTAAATCTTGAAAAAAATGATAGGATGGAACTTTGAAGACTTAGAAGTAGAAGGATGTAAATTTTACAATTATTGAAGGATTATAATTATTGCAATGTACTGAAGGATATTTGTAAATAACGGACACAGAAAGTTAATTTTAAGAGCATCCACTATTATAGATAGATTCTGTTTAAAAGCTGTATTGGAAGAGGAATAAAGTTTACCACACAAGAACAAAACTCATCTGAAAGTGGATTTAAAAATAATAGGCTATAAGAAAAATATAGAAAAAGATGCCTAGCTGGATACACAAATTAAATCAGATGATGTCTTCTCATTAATAAAACATCAGCTGCCCAGAATCACTTTTTGAGATGGGTAGCTATAGAAATCAAATAAATAAGTAAGTAAGCAAGCAAGCAAGCAAATAAATATATAAATGGGATATACGAATAACAACAAAATAGAGGATCACTTTCCTATATTGGATTTACAAAAGTAAAAAAAAAGTCCAAATTTCAAGGTCAAAGTTTTGAAAATTTTGTGAGAAGGGACAAAGAAAAAAGAAAAGACATAAAGTTCTAGGATATTATTTGAAGGGATTAAAGATCAATATTATTAAAAATGAAAGGAAGGGATATAAAGTTGGTTTATTTGAACAAGCTTAAAATATATGTTATTAACTCTTAATGGACTTTTGCTGATCAGAACTGAAATGTCAAGAATTGAAGATTTATTTATTAATAAGAGGGGATAGAAAAAAAGGATTATTTGATTAATTTTAATAGGTGATATATTATTAAAATTGTTTATACTTATTGCAATGAAGGTGGGAAGCAATTTCTTTATATATATTTCTTTTTCTTTACTATGTTCTCATTTTTTGTTTATTCTATTTTTCTATTTTTTCTTTTCTGCACTTTCTATTTTTTCTTTTTATTCTTTTTTAGGTTGTATTAGTTTTAATCTTTTTAATTCTAATATTTAATACAATTACTACAAAAACAAATGACAACCTTTGAAATTTGTTTCCCAAATAAAACCAGTAAAGGTCCCAGTGAGAACTCAATCCCACCAGAGAGTTATTTAAAAGAATCTGGACTTTTAGGCTTCTAGTTTGGCTTTGATTTATATTTGCATTGCCATTTATGGTTAAGTTCCCAGGGACTTGGGAGCAAGGCTGCAAATTATTAACTTGCAAAAAAAATAGCAAGTTCAGTGCAAGATACCTATAAATTGAATTGGTTACCATTTTTTTTCCTTACTGAAATCTCAGAATCTACTTGCAGACTGCAGAGGAACAGGAGGGTTTCAGGGAAGGCCAATCCACAATCTATTAGTGTCTAATTCTCTAGGTCATTGAAAAAATATTCTTCCTGCAATCTGATCTTTCTCTATGTTGCTTTCATAATTTCCCAAGTCAAATTTTGTGTGACTCCTTGATTGGCCAGGTTTGTTATACCTAATATACATGCTACATGAAGACACATTAATCAAAGTAAGGTGCAATCCCCAGAGACATTTTATGGTGCACTGAAACCTGGAAGAGTGTCAAGCAAAGATTCCACTCTCCTCCCTCCCCATAAATTGTGGCACTGAATCTCTGGGAAACCAGCTCAACAGCCCAACTTTCATTTTTCTATTCCAAAAAGGGTCTGGAGATACATTTTCAGCCCTACAAATACAGGTGACATAGAAATGCTTCAAAGTTTCCTGTTGGTCATAAAAAAAAAAACATCTGGGACTTGACCACTAGAAAAGCAAAATCCTAACACGTGGATTTGACCACAAGATTGAGCTTGATTGAGTTTTCCACTTCAAATACTTGGGAATAGTCTTTCCTTTTGCTATCAGTAGAAAAGTTCATAGGAACTACATTACCAATAGTCCTTGATTTACAACAGTTCGTTTATTGACTGTTCAATGGCCATCCCCATAGTCATGTGATCAAAATTCAGACACTTGGCAACTGACTCAGATTAATGACAGTTGCAGTGTCCTAGCTCATGTATTCACCCTTTGCAGTGTTTGACAAACCAAGTCAATGGGGAGGCCAGATTTATTTAACAACCTTTTAACAACAGATTTACTAACTTGACAACTGCACTGATATATTTGACAACTGTGGCAAGAAATGTTGTAAAATGGGACAAAACTCCCTTAACAAATGTTTCACTTAGCTACAGAAATATTGGGCTGAAGTGTGGTCGTAAGTCAAGGACTACCTGTATTCAAAGTGCATACAGAAATTCATCTGTCTTAGAACAAGAGACAGCCAAAATATACCCACAGCTATTACATGAAATCAAACTACTAACCCAGCCTCTCCAGGGTACTCAAATGGGTTCCTTTCCAATTTTTCTCCACTGAAACTTGTGCAGTGAAAATTCTGAAAAGCTGTTGTTCAAATCCCCAACTGTGTCTCTAGTCCTGTTGTTGGAGAGAGGCCTGATGAAAGTGGAGGAGAGAAGATAACTAGCCATGTTTAGTTTATAATTTAGACTCTCTCTTTTACTCCCTTGGAATTACTCCTCCCTGTCAATGAATAATGATTTCCAAATGGAAATACACAGTTGTGACTAAGATCTCCACTTCCCCTACATGATACAGGTTATGGTCAAGAAAGGCCTAATTAAATGACACTTAATTGTACTATAAAATGTGAATCTAACTCAGATAGAGTCCTTGAACTTCTTCTCCAATGAATGTGTCAGCAATTCTATCTGTCTCGTACTTAATACGACTGCAAGTTATAAAAAACAGAAAAGGCATTCCTTTGGCACAATCCCTTCACCCATTTTTGAGGAATGACAGCCTTCTTGGAACAGCAATACTTTTTGACATCTAAAAACAACACTGCATGTTCTTTTCTGCTTGTATTTCAGAAATATTTGCGCCAATCTATCCTACTATTTCTATAAAAATATCCAGAATGCAACTTTTATATTTCCTTACTCCTTTCAGATATCAACCCTGTCACAACATACAGTGTTGCCAGATTCTGCTGCCAGTACTTAATTTTCACTAGATAATGACTCATGCTCATGCTAAGAATCTAACCATAGAGCTTATAACTAAGTGAGTCCCCAGTCTACCATCACTGAGCTTTCATCCCCCCTACACTTTTTACATCTTTTATGTGTCTATGTCTTCTTTTATTAGCAATATGCCTTGCTTATGCCTTATGCTAATCTATGGCTATAGTAAAGACTGATTTGATATGAAATTGCAGTAGTAACTTCTACAGCTGCCCTTGATTATGCTCTTTTATTTTCCCAAGAATCCAAGGAATTTACTTGTACCATTTTCTTGCTGTTTATCGATGATGCACTATCCAGAGTTATACTTGCTTGAACTGTATGATCATATCATATAAAAATTGACCTCACACTTTGGAATCCATGTCCTCCATCAGAAAAATCCTTGTTCCAATACTCTGAAATAATCCAATATTAATGGCATTTTACAGAAAAAAAATTGGTACCCTGTATGCAGTAACTTGCTGCCCAAACTCATCTCTCTTATTGTCACAGTTATATTTCTCATCTAGCTTTTGTTAGTGAGCATGCACAATACAAATTACATACCTAAAATCCACATATTTGAAGCCATTTATTTTCACTGAATGTGAGCATAGGAATGTCAATGTAAATGAAAATTCTTCATCACTACCAAGTGAATGCAGTCTTATATTTATTAATATAACTTTGACAACAGTTAATTTGAGAGCTATCATATATGCACAGAAAACTCTGGATGATATGAATGTAAAGAGATGCAGAAAAAAAAATTCCCCCCTGAGACCTAGTTCAGATTTTTTCTAATTCACATGTGGTATATTATTACTGCCACCACCACAACTACTACAGTTATTACAAGGTGTACCTGGAATTAATTTTTCACCTTCAGATTCAAATAATAGAAATTTTTCACTACTGTTTGCAGTGTGAAATGATGTCCACACATGGACATCAGAAGAAACAGGAAGGACCATGGGTTGGCTTTTTTTTTTTTTTTGTATCAGTACCCAACCAGTAACCTCTATTCAGAATGACAAAAAATGTTCCATTCATTCCACACTTTTCACTGTTTAAACCTACTTCAATTTTCTCCAATATTCTTGGAAGGACAGCACATTAGTCTCTTATGACAACTTCTTTCCTGATTCAGCAAGAGCCTTCTTAAACTAATAAATAATGCAATAAGGAAAAAGACACCCTGAGCTGAAAAAATAACTGCATCTACAACACTATGTGAAGAAACAATAGGAAATAAATGAGACAGCAACATTCCTGGTTGAAATAAATTAGACCATAATTCTTACATTATGGGGGGGGGGGGGGGGAACTGATATAAAACAGAAGAAAAGGAAAAGAAGAAAAATCTAAGCAATTTAAAAACCATCAATCTCATATGGCACAAACATGTAGAAAAGGAAAACAAACAATATTTTTTTAGTTCAAATAAGTTAATGACAAAGGTGTATTTTCACACAAAGTGAAATTCTGCAAATTTGACATTTATAGAATCTAAGGATAGCCTTCCCATCTCAATTTCTTCCCATTTTGTTTCTTAGAGTTACCTTCAAGTTGTTTATGGTATGCTCTGAAGCAGGAGTTTCTCTCTCCCACTACTGTTTGCTCAAATGGTATTTGAAACAATGTTGTCTCAGCCCAGATGGAACACAGAGTCTTCATGGTTGGTAGCCCTTGATGAAGTGATTTTCCATGAATTTATCCAAACTTCTTTTAAAGCCATCCAGATCAGTAGAGATCACCAACTCTTGAAATAATGATTTCTAAGGTGTACTTTATGAAAAAGTGTTTCCTTTTCTAAGCCTACTCTTCTATAAAAATGGATGTCCAATCAACCTAAATATCCCCTGTCCTAGTTTTCAGACAGGAGGTCTAAATGAAGTAAACAGTTATATTTCAATAGCACATTTAGAACAATACTGGTTTCGAGTCTGAAAATGCAGACCAAAGTCTCTTCTCTGTCCACTTCCTCCCTGCCATTTACAATTTTATCTATCAGTATCACGTGCCTTTCTTTGACATTCTTTTCTTAAGTTAAAAGTTCTTAAAGATTCCAAAATTGTTTTCTTTCAAAAGGGCTTTGAGCGTTTCCCCAATCATTTTGGTAGTCCTCTAATCATTTTTTTTCTCCCGTAATCAAACACTTCTTTTTCAATTACTGGGAAAAAGTTGGATCTCATTTAATTCTGAATGTCTTTAAATTTCAAGAGTTAAAATTGACCCTTTCCGCTGTTATTAATAGATAATGTATTATATTTCAATAGCACATTTAGAACAACTGGTTTGGAGTCTGAATGTACATTTATTATGTACATAGTAAAGGTTTTTACATCGACTACAGACCATTGTACATCCATAAGCCATTCATGATGGTCAAATATTCCATTGAAACAATATGAAATGTTATATGGAGGCTGCACCCAGATATCGGGTGAGACTGAGGAAGAAAGTGATAGAAATTAATAGTTGACAAATAGAAGTACCCTTCCCAGGTAAAGACACTCTGGATTGTAACCATTGTTGGAAGCAGAAACTCTTGGTTACACTAGTATGTAACAGCTGCAGTTTTTGGTGCATGGAAATATAAAATGAGATTTTCGGCAATGCAATTTTACAGAACAAAGCTTTTTATGTTGTTCAGGATTAAGATAATCTTTACCACCTGCCAAGAATAGCTGGATACTCTTCAGAAAAAGACTTTCATTTATCAATAAAGAAAAAAAGCTTATTTGCAAAAGGTCTTACAACTTTCCACTTCAAGTCCGTCCTGCTAGGAGGAATGCTATTCTTAAAATTATCAATTTTAACCACTAAAATTTTCTATGGGAGGAGTGACTAACATCTACCATTAACTGTATATAATGTGCTGTAGGAATGTGCACAATAATTTAAAACACTAAGAATCGGAAAACTTTTAATTGAAAAATTCTAGACTCTTAATGCATTTAGTACATGATTTCTAGTATTTTTGTATTGTGTTCTTTGTTTTAATGTAACATTCTTTCTTAAGAAGCAGGACTAAAGTTTTAACAATAATATAAAATTACACAGTACAAAATAATTAGGCTGTTTTGCCTATAAATAAAAGTATAATTATTGTTATAAATTCTTAGAGACAATTACAAAGCACTTTCCATATAATCTGTAGATTTTACAAACCTGCTTTCCAAATCTATTTCTATAATAGTTTTTGTTGTATATGTAAAAATGTAACTTGCCTTACTTCATATTTAATTTATTAAAAGTAAAGAACTTGCTAAGAAGTCACTGTGAAATTACAGCTTCTATTTTTTTTAAAGAGAGACCTCACCCTAACTCCCATTGAATAAATATTTTGCTCACATTGCAAATTGAATCTAGGTTATTCTTTTTATTAGTTGGACATATCTGTCAATTACTCAGTAATTATTTCCTGACATATTCACTTTTATAAAAAAATAGTTTAAATGTAATTGCTGTGTGCCTAAAGGAAAAATAATAATTGATCTAGAATGAAAATGATGAGAAAACATTTAAACAGACATAATTTCATCAATAGTTTTGTTAATTTTAGAAGACATGACATAAAAGCCATCAATTACATTTTTAGACAGAACCTGAAAGGGATTAAAGGAAAAATATCTGAATCTAGAATGTATGTTAATGAATCATCCATCCACATGCCTTTTGGTTGGAATGTGGGCAGAAATATGTTACCTTGCAAGATCATCTCTAGAATAGAGATCCTAGCTTATAGAGAATAGTGTGAGTATACTGATAGTAAAAAACCCTTACTTGTGAAATGCTTCCAGGGACAACTTCTGGGAGTTGTGAAGAATGAGACAGCCAGAGTTTATAGGACTCTTTGAATCTTAAATCTCATATTTATCCTCTTTTGGAGCACAATCTTTACTTGGGACAAGCGGGACAAAATAACCCATAAGTGACCAATACAGTCCCTACCATTAGCAAGGAATGCTATATCTGACACAGGTGTGATTTTGGCTGTGAGGCAAAGCATTATATGAAAGTCTGAATCTATAAAAGTCATGATAAGTGATGAAGGTAAAAAAAAGATGCTGTAAGAATTTGAGTAATGAAAATAATAGCAGAATATGTACTATGTATCTTGGTTTAATGTATTTCCTGACAAATGTAATAAATGCCTGCAAGACTAAGTTGGTTCAGGATGGGAATGTATATATACTTCACAAGAAAATGATATTGACTTATTTGTTGATTTTCATGAAATGTTTTATGGAGGTGAATGTTAAATATGATAATAGAAACATAAAAGTAATTTCAGCATGGGTCCAGAGCCCTGGTGGTGCAGTGGTCAGAATGCAGTATTGCATGCTGACTCTGCTCAGTGCCAGGAGTTCAATTCTGACCATCTCAAGATTGGCTTAGCTTTCCATCCTTCCAATTGTTGGATGAAATATGCTGACTTTGTAAATCGCTTAGAGAGGGCTGGAAAACATTATAGAGTGGTATATATGCTATGTGCTATTGCTATCAAGAAGAATGGGTATAAAAAATAAAAAGGGCTAAAAATAAATGAAAGAAAGCAGAATGAGTGTTCACTAAGGTAAATTAATAATATAAAATAAGTATGAATTAGAGATAATAAATTAGTATTCAATTGCAAAAGAAATATATAAAATTTGATATAAAGTAAGAACATTACTTATCCAAGAGAATAGTGTGATAAGTATGCAAGCATGCACTCATGTTGAATTATAATACCGATGTATCTAAAGGATGGGAAATCTATGGCATTCCAGATGTTGTTGAAATACAATTATAAGCCAACCCAGGCAGTATGATTTGTATTTGTTAATGTAACCACAACAAGTAGTTATTTTATAAAGAAAGTGACTCTTTCAAATGACTGGATCCTTCAAATAACACCTAGTTTTTCTTACTCTCTGTCAGTAGTTCCCTAATTTATTCATTTAAGTGCAGTGCTCTCATTCTCTCTTCCTTTCTTTTTGCTTCTACCCTTACACTTGCTTGCTGTCAATTTTTATTTTATTCATCTCTCTATTACATCCCTGATATAGGACCCCTTCTCTATTTCATCAAATACATAGTTTAAATATTGCTCACTTTTTCATCTGGTGGATTTCAGAGTCCATACTGAAATCCTCTTTCTGCCTTAAGTTTATGCCTAATCTTTTTTTTTAGCACTTCCATGTTACATGAAAATATTAATAATAATCAAAATGAAAAGCTTTTGAATGTTATTTTGATTTAAACTAACCTCTGGTTCAAAAAAACTCTCTCCAAAATTTGGATAGCCTTTATTGGGGGTGCCAATATATTCAGTGCTGGAAAACATCTCCTGCATATTGAAATAGAAAACAAAACCTCTCTGAAACCCTGGAAAGTCTTGATACTTTGTTTCAAGTGTGTTGAACACCATCAGCTATCTGTCTGTCTAACACCAGTATGTTTTAGAGAATATACTCAATCTGGGGGAAAAAAATAGCTAGTTCAGAAGTTAATTCAGTCCCACCAACTAGAGGAAACCGTACTGTCTTAAGCCTTTGCAGCAGGCAAATTCTGGCAAGGCTTCACTACATCAACAGTCCATTTTTAATGGACAAGAAAGCACTATGAGCAGGGAAGGTAAAATGAAATAAAATAATGAAACAGAGAAAGGGAGAAGAACCTGGAGTGGCAGAATGTGAAACATCAATCCAGACCTATGCATGCTACTCACTCTCTCAGTGCTTCTAGATCAGGGGGTGTCAAACTGGCAGCCCAGGGCCAGATGCGTCATGCACAGGCCATGCCCACCCTAGTTCCACAAAGGCAAAAAACATCATGATATGACATGACATGATATGACATGGCATGACATCAACATGATGTGGCGAGTTTAACACCCATGCTCTAGATAATCTCCCATTGAACGGACACCTCTCTTGATCTATTTGAATATCTGTTCCCTGGTCAGCACCATTTCCCTCTTCTCATCTGACTATAAGCAAGAGGTGTGGTGGCTCAGCAGCCAGAAAAGGTCAGTTCTTTGTATTTCAGCAGTTTGAGCCCTAGCACTATGTGATAGAGAGACCTCCCATCACTCACCTCAGTTTCTGCCAACCTAGCAATTTGAAAGCATGTAAAATGCAAGTAGATAAATAGATACCATTCTGGTAGAAAGCTGGACCTGCCTGAATGCGAGATAAAATCAGTAGAGAAAACCTCCAGAGGACACTGATACTTTTGCAGAATGTCATTAGCCAATTTATGGCTAATAGAGCTGGTTTGGATAGCATGCAAGTGTGAACAGAACAAAGTAGCAATTTTAGGCAGCCAAAAACTACTCTGTAACAACATTGTAGACTCTCAGTGTACAAATGCCCATAAATAAATAAATAAATAAATAAATAAATAAATAAATAAATAAATAAATAAATAAATAAATAAATAAATAAATAAA